>QANT01003861.1:0-72968 GCA_003254885.1 Purshia tridentata | reverse complement strand
TTCATCATTTTTATTCATATTTTTTATTAATTTTAATTCCGTATATCATGTTGGGAAAAAAAAGAAGTGAATTACCATTTGTATGTTTCAAAATGGGCACATTTGCATGATATGTGACTATAAAACTTAAAAAATTAATGAAATTGGCAGACTTAAGTGATACACATATGAAAGTTTGCATATTAAAAAATTTTTAAAAACAAGTTTGTGGACCAAATGATATTAAAGGTAAAGTTTAAGAACAATTATTGTAATTTTCTCTATTGGGAATAAAATTTGTTGAGTTTATTCAAGAGTGAGTACGTAAGAGTTAGTATCAATGTATCCATAAAATTAAATATTTATTTAAAAGTAAACGATCAATTTAAGTGTTAAAAAATTGTACATATAATATATGATTTATAATATAGAATTTTTGCAATTGTCAACTTCTGTCATATGACGTAACATGTAACATGATAGTAATTTTTATCAATGTAGTTTAATTGTAGCATGTTACACAATCAGCTAACTAAGTCTATTTGTTTAATAATACTCTCTCTATTTGGGAAAAAAAAATTTTAGTTCTTGTGTTTTATCCCAAAAAATGAATTTTTTTGTGGTTTCAAAATTCCGTATTTAATTCTTGTATTTTATATTATTTGTAATTTAAGGACATTTTATAACCAAAATGAAACTTTTTCTCAAATTAAAACTAATTAACTCGTGAGTTTTACTAAAAAATGATATAAAAAATCATGTATGTAATATTCAATTTGATTTTTATACAAATTTGAAATTTTGAGTTTGTTAAATGGTCCTCAATATTGCAAAAAAATAAAATACAAGAATAAAATATAGAATTTTGAAACTATAAGGACTAAATTTGTTTTCAGAGTAAAAAATAAGAACTATCACTCT
This sequence comes from Purshia tridentata, assembly GCA_003254885.1. Taxonomy (NCBI): domain Eukaryota; kingdom Viridiplantae; phylum Streptophyta; class Magnoliopsida; order Rosales; family Rosaceae; genus Purshia; species Purshia tridentata. The sequence goes on along the minus strand of QANT01003861.1, from coordinate 72,068 downwards.
CTATTTTGTTAAAAAAATGTTTCACATTCGATTTTTTTTTTTTCAAATAAGTAAATATAATAAGTTTGAGTCATTCTGCTAGTTTCTTTGAAAAGGATAAGACAGAAAAACTACCTCACTCCTCACGTCAGAATATATTATTGGTTGTTGTTGGCAACGTTTTTTAATTTTATAAATATAAATAAATATATATATATATGTGCATATGCATGTGTGTGTAGCCTAATATTTGCTTATTTCTTCAATTAAGTCAAGCCGCAGAGGCGGGAAATATGGGAAAATGATACATCACAATTTTCATGCCCATCATGAAAGTGCATGTACCTGTCTTCTCACTTAATACAAAGCACAGATAAGCACAAATATGAGTTTCTTAACACTTTTTTTACACTAAGCACAAGTGAAAATATGAGATCTCCGTTTATACAAAAATATTTGAAGCAAGGTTTGAGTAATCATTTTGTGTATAATTGTTTTACTTTTACGTAATGTACCTAATTAATTCATGTGTTATAATACGAGTGCATGTTATTAATAAATGATGATGTCGTGTAGGCAGTTTGAAAACAACTGGTTGGACTCGGTTTACTTGAATCTCTTTGAAAGCCATGTTTCAGGTCTAACTCCATAGGCTGAAGTTTTATTAGGCCCAAAACTCCCTTCAATTTCTGAGCCCAAAACTCTTCAATTTCTGGGTCCAAAGTTCCAAACTGATGTGTTTTTATCAACGTAAGTTGAGAATAAATTGATTTAGTGCAATTTAAAACAGGAATAAATAATTAAATGAGTAAAATATTAAAGAGCTGAAGAAAAAGTGTGATAGATTCATGCAGCAATGCATGCTATAATTAAAGGACTGCCATCTTATAATCATAACACAAGCAGACAAGTCCCTATTTTTGTGCTGAAGCTTCCATTTCAAGAGTCTGCAGGGGCAAACACTTGGCAGGGCCCATGGGCCATGGACCAATCATGCATTAAGCTTTTGCATTGAATCATTGCGCTCTGAACCAACACAGGCACAAAGCTGCAATGAAATTTTATGGACATGACTTTGCAGAAGAAGCTAGCCCTGGATCCCCAGCCAAGCCTTCCTCATCATCATATCATCGGTCAAAATAAAGATTGTGTTTTCGTGTGTGTGTATGTGTATGTATAATAATAAGAACACAGATATTGCTCAGTGAGTGAGTGATTGCATACATGGCCTACCCATATCATGACTATGAGGGCCCTGCATTATTATCGATCTCCTGTTACATGTACTGCTTCATGTACACATATACTGCTATAGCTTAATTGATCTTTGGGTTGTGGTGTACAACTATTTCACTAATTGCATGCATGTGTAACATTTTATCGTATAGGTGGTGGACTATTTGAAAAAAATTAATGATTAATTGAACATATATACTTCACGCATGTGCATGAAAAATGAACTTTTTCAACAGTTTGTGAAGGGTGATGATGTGTATCTAATCAAGTGTCCAACAAGAGAGGGGTATGTATGAATCACATTGAACACAATGACATCATTCAGATAAGAAAACATGAGATTGGCAACGTAGGGCATGGCCCTTGTAGATAGAAAATGACCCTTGAGGGCTTGAGGTGTCTTCTACCACCTTAATTAGTACTTCTTTTTTTCTTTTTTTCTCTTCCATTCTGATGCCACCATAGTAATTCATAGCTAGCAAGTTCTTAGCTCTGCTTATGGTTTTAATTATTTTAATTCGTTTCTCTATTGAGTTGGCTGTTGGGTAAGAGTTAAGATTTAAGATTGTAGAAACTCGTAAAAAGATAAATTAAAATATGAGTAATGCTAAAGATATTATATTTTCATATTACAGTTCTATTTGTCGTGGGATCAATAAATAATTTTATTTAAAGAATACTTGTGAATCTATTTAGGTATACTGTATACAGTATATGAATAAGACTATAATTTTGGATGAAAATGAAATCTCTGACAAACTGTAAAAAGTAAAAACCAACATTAATATTACAACTTAGGCATCTGGGAAAGACGAAACTTGTTAAATACGAAATTGAATCTGCGTCACAATTGTTTGCTTAAAATATGAGCAATTACATGCATGCATCATCAACAACATTGAAGAGCGACTAAATAAAACAAAAAACAAATATTATTATTAATTCAAACAATGACATTGTTGCTGGTTTGGAAAACGATTTCAAATTCCCAGGTTCCAAACAGACTGCAGAGCATTGTGAGCTGTAGTTGGTAGGCTTGTAGCTTTGGAGACAAGAAATCCCCAGCAGCATTTAATGACCAAATAATAACAAAATCTCTACCAGCCCCAATGTCTCATCAAACTACTCAACCCCTATGCTAATTAATTCGTAATTATGGCTTACCCTTAATTAATTCTCATTACTCTTCAATTATTGGTTTTATTTGAAATTCAAACGGCTTTCGAGGCCACCATCAACTCGACTACGGTACAATACAAGGTTCTTTTTAAAAACTCATCTAGGTTAGATTAGAATAGACTCTTTTGCAGTTTTTTTTTTAAAAAATTTTATAATTGGGCTCTTTTGTCACGTCATCTAGGTTAGGGTAGATAAAAATCGATCCAAACAATCCAAACAAGTAGCTTTATTAATTTCAATGCTTAATATGAATGGTCCCATATTTTTTTTAAAAAAAAAAGATAAAATCCCAGTACTATATAAGAATGGTCCCAATTTAATTCGCAGAAAACAATGCAATTCAAATTTAAAAAACCACCTATCCCCATGGTTTTTTAACTTGTTCTATCTTTTGGCAATAAGATATACACAATATTCATGCATGTCGTTGAACTTGGCAACTCGTGAGATTGAGGGTCTTTGTCCCTACTACTCCTATTCACTTCCTGCGTTTGTTTCATAGAATTCAGAGATAAATGATAAAACAAAGACAACTTTTGTACGTGCATGGCAAATACCTGACCATCTTGCTTACTATATTCGATATTAAAATTTAACCTCTATCTAATGCCTTGCTTTATATTAGAAATGTGTGCAAAGCATTCTTCAATTAAATTATACACCACGCCTCTTGTCAGATGCAATCTCGATTTTCTCTTCTAAGAAAAAGAACTTATGTATAAAAACAAAAAAAAAGAACTTATGTATGACAAGTCTACATATATAATTCATATGTTTATTTCTTATCATGTGACATAATACACTATGAGAAAAATAAATGCAGAACTTTTGATAGTACCAACAGTTGTATTGTAGCTAGCCGGTCTCATGCACATATATTAATTTCTTAATTAATAATTAGCAATTAAAGTACATCTAAAAGTAACTAAATTACTCCTTTAGTAATGATAGTCCAAAATGAGATTTAAATTCTCTGCTAATTTACTGTGTGTTATATCTCATACTAGTGTGTAGGCTCATAATTGAAATTATTTATTTTAAAGTGTCAAATTACTCAATCAAAACACTTTTATTTATGTTATTTGTAAAATAAGGTTCCAAGTTGCCAATCAATGAATGAAAACTTTAAAGATCTCACATGTGTGAATCTGAAAATAATGTATAGCATATATTACCACCAATTTTGTGTTTATTTAAATCAAAATTTTTTTGTACCAAAAAAACAATTAAACTCTTTTGGAAAGAGTATCAATAAGACAATCCAATTTTAATTGCACACACTCTATCATATACCATATGATCTAAAATGTCTTTTTGGAGTATAGACGGATCATGCCCATCTTTAGTATATAACATAACATATGTAGATTAAAAGCGACAAGTACCAAAGATTAAGCCAGGAATATTTTGGCCATATACAAAATTTGTCTTATTTGATTAATAATCACCCATTTCAAAATCCAAATTTCCAATTCCTTCCTAACCACATGACCAAAAAACACTGCCCACTTATAACTATCAACTATGTAAACACGTGTAGTTAAACAAATATTAATTACTTAATTAATCAGCTTAATTAATGGTATAATTTAATATTTAAAAATAATATAATCCTCGAAAAGAGTAATTAATTAATTTCGGAGGTTCGGGACAGAGTGGACAGTGATCCGCGATACGTGGGGCCAAATACCAAGGCAGGCAAGGGCGAGTGGATGAGTGAGTACGTCAGCCGCCGGAAACGCCGTCGTTGGGTCACCGTCTCATGCATGCAATGCAATTGATGCTAACGTGCGCCGTGGGCGCGAGAGAGAGAGAGAGAGAGAGAGAGAGTACTGCTGCTCACACTTGAGTAGATGACAGTTGACAGCGAGTGGCACCGCATCGGATAGCGGTTCCCAGTTGTGACCCGATTAATTATTGCTTCGGGGGTCGATACGATGCGTCGACCGTGAAGGTGACGCGTTAGCGGTGACTGACAGACAGACAGGCAGCGGTTAGTGGGCCCCGCAACAAGGGTGGTGGTGGGGTAGTGAAGTGGGTCCCACGGGTGGCCCTGCTCCGACGTGACCCGTCACCTGTGGGTACTATTATTTATAACTTTCAGCTCTGTGAATGTGAGTGACTGAGTTGGGGGGGGGATTGGAGACGTGGTGGTGGGTAAGGTCACGCTCTTGCATTTATGGGGATGGAAGATCCAAACAATTCACTGGAACAACATTGGATAAAAGGCCAAGCTTTTTTATCTTATTTACGCTTCTGCCATTGTTCTTCGTTATATTTATATCTTTTTTCATTACACGTGGCACCAGTACATTCAGTGAACAGAATTCATTATTCTAGCAAGTGTGTTTGTCGTTGTGTCTTGTAACTTATTGTATTTCTAGTTATGTAATTCTAGGTTTCTCGTTTATGTAATGGGAACCAATCTCCTCTATTTTCATCCCTAATCAACCTAATATACACAAATTTTAATTAACTATTGTTATTTTCTAATACACCGATATAATATGTCTTTCATGTGTCATTTTAGTTGAAAGTAAGAAACAAAGAACAAAAAGGTAAATAAGAAGTATATCATGTATTAAAAAATGCAAGTTGCATTCTCTTTTGATACCTTATTTTTGTGCTTTTTATCGTGTAATGTATATTTTGCTGTGTAGTCTCGTAATAAGTATTGTTCATCTTATATATCACACTGATATTCTCTGTGAACAAATTAATTACTTCAAAAATTATTTAGTCATATTATTGTCATAATTACATTGCAACATAAACATGATAGAAGAAAAGACACAACAGAGAAAAAAATAGCATTCTTGTAATCTTTTTATGTACAAATATAGGATCTCCACCCTTAATCGTTCATTACGTTAACCTCAGATTTAAGTCAATGGACTATATAACTTCCTTTAATATATATCCCATATATTATTTATTATTTAGTAATAAACTGTTGTCTAAAAGATTAAACTCAGAACCTACTTTGACAAAAAGAGACCGAGTGCAATATACTAATTCAAATGATTATTGGCCCATATACTATTTATGAATATGTCAGGACTATCAAGTAAATTGATATTAAACAAATTACAAAATATAACCAATCTAATTATTAGTCCAAAATTTAAGGACAATTATTCAATTAGTTTACGGCATTATAGCTTGATAATTACAATAACTTTAGGACATTGAAATCAGGAAAAAAAAAAAAANAAAAAAAAAAAAAAAAGGTCAAAAACCATAAGACATTGAAGTTAGAACTTTTAGGCCAATTAACTCTTTGCTAGATATGAGGGCCTATCAAATACTTCCTTTTCTCTCTCCCTAATCAAACTCACTGTCCTTGAATAACATTTTAATTCAAACAAATTTCCTTTACTAACCTTTAATTCAAAACATTTCCTTTAAGAGCCTTTAATTCAAACAAATTTCTTCTAATAGCCTTTAATTTAAACAAATTATAAAAGGAAAAAAGAAATAAAGAAGAGGCCAATTTACGTGGGTGGGTCCCGCATAATCGAATCAAAATCCAAATTGCTAAACATAAGCCTAAATACTTGGGCCGGGCCGGGCCGTTAGAGCCCAGAAATACTCAGAAAGCTCCGAAAACAATATATAAAGACGCGCAGAAAACGACGCCGTAGCGAAAAATCTATAATAATATAAAGGGCATTTGCAGTAATAATAGTAGGAACTAGGGGCATTCTCAGCCCACTCCTCGACGGCGATCCACTGCGAAAATAAACTGATTGACCCCTCGGCCTGACTTTTGTGTGTGAAGGTCTCTCTCCCTGTGACTATCTGTTTGCTTGTCGTTGAGTGTTTTTGTTTCTCTTCGTACAACATTGTAGTGAAAATTTGTATTCAGTGATTGTCTCTCTCTCTCTATCTGACTCTATCTCATTGGTTTTCACTTTTATTACCTTCACAGAAAATTTTCCTACTTACTATTAATGCTATGCTGTGCTACTGCTCTCTCGCTCACTCTCCAATAACCCTAAAGTTTTACTTTCACTTTTGGCGCTCAAGCCTCTCGCTTCCAATTCCCCCATCTACTCCGTTTTTCATTTCTTTGTGTACCCATTTGGCGTGTTTTAACTTTTAAGTGCGTCTACGCTTTGATTGTGAAAGAACAGCACTGAACAAGGCGATAGCAAATTTGCAGAGCAAAGTTTGTATTTGGTAATGGTTTTGCTTCTGGGTTTTTTAAGCTTAAGACCTTTTAGACTTTAAACACAATATTCGGTGTAAAATACTAAAATGTATATCTTGTCGTTATAGAAGCTCTGCTTTTGAAGATTTCTGGCCTTTTTTTAATGGGTTTCACGTGGTGGGTCAAGTGGGGTTGGTTGTAAAATGGCGTATTTCGTTCCAGTTCTTATTGTTAATGTTTTTTTTTTCTTCTTATATTTCTGTTTTGGGTGGTGAGTTGGGGAAGAGTGTAAGCATAAACCGTATTATGTGGATTGGGGTTTAAAATAATGATGTTCTAGTTGGTATTATTTAATATACTATTGCTTAGTCCTTGTTTATATCTGTTTGGTAGCTGAGAAAACTGAGGAAATGAATGGAAAATTTGCGGATCACGACGTTAGTTTATATATTGCTTTCCTTTGTTTTTACTCTAACCGAACTACGTTTCTCCCATTTTTATAACTCTGACGATCATCAGATTTGGTCTCCAGCATTTTGCAGGTCCCAGTTTTGGTTGTGCTATAACAGCGGTTTGATTTTCAGGCTTTTAAAGCTTTGGTGGGTTTGAAAGAAGAGCTCGAAAGCCATATAGCCTCTTTGGTCATGTTGCTGATTTGATTTGTGGAATCTGGAGGTCTAAGCTTTCTTTGAATTATCTGAGTTGGATCCAAATTTACGCAATGATGTGCTTTTACCTTTTGGCGCTGTTTCTTTCACTATGTTGACTCAGTGATTTGAAGGCCCAAAAACATTGCTACTAGACCTCTCTGTCGTTTTGCATATTCTGCATCCCATGCCAAATAGTATTATTATTATTTTTTATAGGCGTCAGAAAGTAAAATCCATTACAGTTTTTCAGCAGAGAAACAATATTTTTGCTTTCAGAGCCTAAAGGGTATGGGGAACTTTCAAAACTGTTGCTACCAATCTGGGAGCGTTCATCCAAGATTTTCGCTGGCTAGTGACCAAAAGTAGAGAAACTTCAAGTGGTTTTTCAATTTGATTCTTGAGAACTTTAGGTGAATTGGTAAAAAGGGTCTTGTCAAATTGAGGCTCTGCGACAGCTAGGCTGCTAGAGGGAATGGTTTGCATGTCGGTAGTACCTGTCTTGGAATCTAGCACAGTGGGGGCTAACTAATTATGGAAATATTCTTTTGGCTGTGTTTCTTAGCATATGGTCTTGAGGACATTTGAGAATTGAACCTTTTAAGCACGGTGGTTTGCAGAAGTTTGGGGTACTAAGTATCTAATGAGTCGAGAACAGAAGCGGGTGAAGCAGGAGAAAGGCTCTGATGATGCCGAGAAGGTTGTTGTTGCTGTTAAGGCGTCCAAGGAAATTCCCAAGACTGCTCTGGTTTGGGCCTTGACTCATGTTGTTCAACCTGGGGATTGCATAACACTGCTTGTGGTTGTGCCCTCTCAAAGTTCAGGTATATCGTAGGCTTATGTCCCTTTTCTTGTAAAATGATGACAAAATGTTGGTGGGTTTTACTTTAATGTCTATACTGTAATAGTTCCCCCTTGATTTTGCACATCTCTTGCAAAAGATCACCTATCTTTTGGTTCCTTTCCACCAATTTTGTTTATTCCCATTTACTTTTTGTTGTTTGATACAATTCAGGTATCTACCAGTCAATATTGTTACAATTGGATTACTTGTAGTGCCCCTTTTTTTATGATCAGTAAAGTTTTTCCGTGTTCTGGGTTATTGAGGTTGGATGTTGTTGATTGAAATTCATTTGACTTTATGGTGTCCATGTGAATCCTCTTCCTCATCTGTGATTACACCTATGCTGTCATTGGAGTTTGTGATGGTCATCTATGGATGATTTTGGTTTGTTTACATTATTAAAATGCTCAACTCTGTTGTTTGATGTGAAAACACACTTGCATTTAAGTTTTAGTGGACCAAATGTGAAGGTGAACTTTAGTCTTTAAGCTCCAAATCCAGCATCTCTTTCCATTTTCACACGTTGTTAGCTTGATGAAAATTTTGATACGGACAACTAAGTTATTTTCACCAATTTTCAGGTAGAAAGTTATGGGGTTTCCCAAGATTTGCAGGGGACTGTGCCAGTGGTCACAGGAAGTCTCATTCAGGAAACACGTCCGAGCTGAAGGGCGATATTTCAGATTCCTGCTCCCAGATGATCCTTCAGCTTCATGAAGTTTATGATCCAAATAAGGTAAGTGCATTGATATATATTATTATTCCTAATACTTCATTTCTACTTTTGTTGATGCCTTGCTTAACTTTATTTTGTAGATAAATGTCAAGATAAAGATTATTTCTGGATCACCTTCTGGGTCTGTGGCTGTAGAGGCCAAGAAAGCTCAAGCCAGTTGGGTTGTATTAGACAAGTAATGACCTATTTGTTTTTCTTTTTCCCCTCCAAAAACAGGCATGTAATTTATATGAATAAGAATGTGGAGTGGCATGAGGTCTTCCTGTGTTCTTTTATTTTGAGTTCCTAATTCAGATTATTTTCTTGCTTTGAAATGACATACCTTTGTTTAAATCTTAATGGCATTTTTATTTTTACAGACAGCTTAAGCATGAGGAGAAGCGTTGCATGGAAGAGCTGCAGTGCAACATTGTGGTTATGAAGCGTTCCCAGCCAAAAGTTCTTCGCTTGAATTTGAATGGATCACCCAAGAAGGAACCAGAATTGGCTTGTTCCTTACCTTCTGAGCTTGATAAAGGGGAAAAGGATCCCAAAAAGAAGAATGAATCTTTAAATTCCATTCGAGGGCCAGTTGTGACTCCAACTAGTAGTCCAGAGCTAGGGACACCATTTACAGTTACTGAGGCTGGAACTTCTTCAGTGTCAAGTTCAGATCCAGGAACTTCCCCTTTTTTCATTCCAGAAATAAATGGAGATCTGAAGAAAGATGAATCTTTAGTTAGTAAAGAAAATCAGGTTCTTGATGACAGTAGTTCAGACACAGACAGTGAAAGTTTATCTACATCTTCAGCAAGTATGAGGTTCCAACCATGGATAGCAGAATTTCTAAATTCTCATCGTCAACCCTCGCAACACGTAGAAGAAAGCTCACACAGAACTAATGATAATAAAAAAGCATCCACTACCAAAGCTTTACTAGAGAAATTTTCAAAACACGATAGAGATACCGGAATTGGAATGTCAAATTATAAGGCTGACATGGAATTCAGTGGGAATCTGAGAGAAGCTATTTCACTGTCTAGAAATGCTCCTCCAGGCCCCCCTCCATTGTGTTCAATATGTCAACACAAGGCACCTGTGTTTGGTAAACCTCCAAGGTGGTTCAGCTATGCTGAGCTGGAACTTGCTACTGGGGGATTTTCGCAAGCCAATTTCTTGGCTGAAGGAGGGTTTGGTTCTGTTCACAGAGGTGTGCTACCAGATGGCCAGGCTGTTGCTGTCAAGCAACACAAATTGGCTAGTTCTCAGGGGGATCTTGAGTTTTGTTCAGAAGTAGAAGTCCTAAGCTGTGCTCAGCACCGGAATGTTGTTATGTTGATTGGCTTCTGTATTGAGGACAAAAGAAGATTGCTGGTTTATGAATATATATGCAATGGGTCATTAGATTCTCATCTATACAGTAATATTTCGTCTTCTGACACTAGTAAACTTATTCTTTATTGAGTGATGTCTACTTGCTGTTAATTTTTGGCTAGGAATTATGGTTGTGGACTGACAATGGATCTGGGTGTGTTTCAGGACGACATCGTGAGCCTTTAGAATGGTCTGCTCGGCAAAAGATCGCCGTGGGAGCTGCTCGAGGGCTGCGATATCTTCATGAAGAATGCAGAGTGGGTTGCATTGTGCACCGTGACATGCGGCCAAATAACATCCTCATCACCCATGATTTTGAGCCACTGGTATTGCAACCTTCTAGTCTTGTTTTCATAGTGGGAAGAGTGTGAATCTGGAAGTATATATGATCATGCTTGAATGTAGCACCCTTAGACATCAATCAGAACCCTCATCTACCTTCCTCTTTCTTTTTGCAAGACTTCTCTGGATTTTATTTTGGCCTGAAAATGCCGTTGAAGTTCATGTATTCTATATACAAGTAAAAACATGGATACTTACAGTTTCATAAATATCGTTGAACCTTGAATCTTGAGCTGTTGCTATATTTTTCTTTATATGCATCAATTGTGTATTTCACTTGCTAGTTAGTAGGCAAACATATTTTGACCTGGATTCACTTTTCATGGAAGGTTGGGGATTTTGGCCTTGCAAGGTGGCAGCCTGATGGAGACACAGGTGTGGACACGAGAGTCATTGGAACATTCGGGTAAATATTAAATAACAGTCCTTACTTGTTTGTTCTTTCTTCCCTTCAGTTATGCTATATGCTGGTGTACAATTATCTGATAAGTTGTTCTGTGGTGTAGATATTTGGCTCCTGAATATGCCCAAAGTGGTCAAATTACAGAAAAAGCTGATGTTTATTCGTTTGGGGTGGTGTTGGTGGAACTTGTGACAGGGCGAAAAGCTGTGGACCTTAACCGGCCTAAGGGGCAACAATGTCTCACTGAATGGGTATGAAATTAATAAGCAATTTTAAACTATATATTTGTTTTCGAATCATTAGCCTTTGAGTTTCAGTATGAAAAGAATTTAATCTTGAGAAACGAAAAGCTTTGGTAACAGATCATTAAAGTTCTATTTTTTGTTCTTCTATGTTGTTGCCCTATTCTATTGCTTATAGTTGTTGATGAAACACAGGCACGCCCATTATTAGAAGAATATGCCATTGATGAACTGGTTGACCCTAGGCTTGAAAACTTTTATTCAGAACAAGAGGTTTATTGCATGCTACACGCAGCTTCTCTATGCATACGACGAGATCCTCAATCTAGGCCTCGCATGTCCCAGGTAAAGAGGAAGTTCTTGAAACGATTTCTGCCCAACTTGTTCTAATAGGCATGATATATTTAACATAATTTAGTCAGAGTCCAGTAGTTTTGAATCCAAAAGTAATTTAATTTTCAATGCGGTCACTGGAATGGTGGGCATGAAATTCAATCGAGATTTGACATTAGAAATTTCGAAATGAAATGATCATATTGTGAAGGGACCTAAAACTTTGACAATGCGATGCCAGATAATTTTCAGAAGGTTTTACAAGCCTGAAAACATTTCTCATGTTTGGGTTATGGGCATTATTATTTCTCTTGTAATTTACTTCTAGCTGTGTATGCAACTAAATCTTGAATGTGTTGGTTCTCATGTTATATTTTTAAAGGTTCTGCGAATACTGGAAGGCGACATGGTAATGGACACAAATTACATGTCGACGCCTGGGTGTGATGTGGGATGCCGGAGTGGTAGGATTTGGTCGGAGCAGCAGCAGCAGCAGCAGAAGGAACAGTATAGTGGTCCCCTACTAGATGAGGCATTGGATGGGTACAGGAAACTCTCCCTGGAGAATTTGAGGCCGGGTTTTTGGGAGAGAGAAAAGGCAAGGAGGACTTCATGTGAAGATCCCTTGTAGAACATTACATATTTGGTTAGTCTAAATATGTAGGCGCTTCTTTTTGTAATGTAATCCATATATCACTTATATTTTGTTCAATGCCGCCTGCATTTTGCTTCTGTATAGTAAAGGAAGAGAATTGTAAGGTCTTCTAATATTTTTTTTTCTGAGAATCTAAGGAAAAATACCATTTTAATCATGTTCAAGGCTCTATGAACATGTTTTAGTCGATGATTATTCCACGTTTATGAAATTGGAAATGAGAGCTGGAGTGTAACTTTGAATTGCGCTTTTGAGTAGCAGGATGTGATTGGTTGTGTGCGTGCGTGCATGCATGCATAGTAGAGAGAGAGAGAGAGAGAGAATAGTCCATACTCTATATAGATAGATAGTAGATGGATATTAAAAAAGAGTAAAAAGATTTTCCGCTGCCAGGAGTCGAACCTGGAGATCAACATTTCCAATTAGAGTGTGCTACAGCAGATTGGGTTGGCATGCTATGGAATAAATTTAATTTATACACTGATATTTTTTTCATCCTTTTACTTTGCAAATATATATCACGTCATTTCTATTTATCCAAATAAAACTTTAATGGTTGGAACTTTTCTAATTAGCATCGATGCTTTTGACTTTTATAATTCAATCCAATAGATATAACTATATAAGTAAAGAGTTAATGGATATAACTGTATAAGTAAAGAGTTAAAAAAATAAAAACATTTTTCTGCTGCCAGGGGTCGAAGTCGAACCAAGTGTGCTACAGCAGATTCTGTTGGCACGTGGTGGATTAAAATTAATTTATAATAATAACCTTACTTTAATTCATATTCTTTGGCCAAAAAAGGAAATAAATAAATAAAACAGAGTAAGAAAATAAAAAAATATCTTTCTGCTGCCGGGATTCGAACCCGGATAATTAACATAACCAATTATAATGTGCTACAGCGAATTTGTTGGTTTGTTGGTGAATTAAAATCTATTTATAACGTATATCATATACTCACACCCCTTGTTCCTCGGATTATTTCCCCCACAGAAATTTATCCGTCTTCTACTTAACTGAGTTTCCTTCAAATTTGAGCTTTCAATTTTTCATTTTTTATAAATCTGGAGAGCTTTCAAATTTTCATGCACAAAAACATTGTCGCTGATACAATTCCTTGGAGGTCATTACTAAATATTATTAAAGTCAGATTAATTCTGTTATCTGCATTATTAAAAGTCAATTTATTTATGTCTTTTGGAACTGAAAAATAGAATGACGACCATGATATTATGTCATGAATTCATTATACATGTACATATTAATCTACATCTTACAAATAGATAGTGGCAAAACCATTACTGAGGTCTGAGGACCACCGAAACTACAAGCTTCAACAAGATGGTGTATAACAATTAGAAACACAAAAGCATTGGATAAAGAATCAAAGAAAGAAACCAAAAATAGCAGAAATGAATGGCGATCATGATAGACAAAAATAAAACCAATGATTTTTTATACGCTCAATTACTAATTGTGATACTTGCTACACTTGGTCTATTCTAGAGCTCAACCCGCCACCGCTCGCACAGCCATTGGTCGGAGCCGGCTATAAACATTGGTCGGGGTTCAGGTTATCACCGGACACCGGTGTACTTGTAATGATCTCATAGTAATATTTTCTCATTCAATCTAATAAATATACTTAAAGAGGGAACAACAGAAACTAAAAACATTTTCCTCTGCCAGGAGTCGAACCTGGAGATCAACATAACCTTTAGAGTGTGCTACAGCGGATTATGTTACCGTGTCATGGAATCAAATTTATTAATAATCTAAAATTTAACCTCTATTCATCTTTTTACTCTGCAAGATATACATATATACACTTTATATAAGGCTTTAAAGATATAGAGCTAACTAACTTTTTAGGCTCATAAAACAATATGATTTCATAATCCGTTCATATTTTATGTTCTTATTCAATGATCAACCTTGTAAAAAATCAACTAAATTAAAAATTATTAAGCTAATTGTACTTAAATAAATGAATGAACACAATTTTTCAATAAAACATTGTAATGATTGTGATGACAATCAAATGACTAAATAATTTCTAATTTGATTAATTTTTTGTAAGCCTAATCTTTTAATGGGGATTTAAAAAATGAAAGATAAAATTATAATCTCATATATAGCAGGCTCAAAAGAATTATTAACGTTGTATTGTTGTATTATCTTATTAACTGATTAGCTCTAGAAAAGCACCGTATATATCATACTTATCCAAATAGTTCCTCATACACATAAAAACTACAATACATATTAAAAAATTTGATTCAGTCCATCAACTAAAAATCAGTCATCACTTCACTTGTGTGCCCAACATGTTCTCCAACTCTAACTCCAGCTGTGAGTTTTCTCCAAGTTACCATGCTTTCTAGATCATTAGTGCGTCTTCCCAACTCCAAGTTGATTCATGGAGTTAAAAAGATTTTAACCAGGCTTTGTTTGAGCAGATTTATGGTGATGAAATGGTTACCAACGCCACTCACATTTCAGTGTTGTTGGTGATATCTTTATGATTCAAGCCTAACTCGGGTTTTGACCGTTTAATTTGGCATTATCACAAGTCTGGCAGATATACAGTTAAAACGGGTAATTGGGTGGCTCACCCGTCTGGTTTTTTGTGTGGCGTTGTTTGAAGAATATTTTACCTTGTGCTACTGCCTTTACCGTGATGTATTCAGGGTCTAGTAACTTCTGCTATTTTCTGAATTCAGGGCTTGGAACAAACCAGATGTATACGAGCAAAACATAAATGATCACTTTCCACCACGTGTAAATAGAAGACACCAAGAACAACAATGAGGTTCTAGTGACACTATCAATAATTATCATTCTGCAACAATTCCAAGAGAGGCCCATTGTCTGTAGCTTTACAGAGTTGGATTTTGAACTCATCATTACTATAGAGAGGACTTGGGAGCACAGTAACAGCCACACTGGAATTTGAAAACGGTGTCGTATGGTTGAAATCGTCACCTCAGTCCTTTTCCTTCTATGACTTCCTCATTTTAGACCTTGCATATCTAAAGACCCAAGAGTTTGTTAAAAAAATAAAGACAAAACACTTTATTAAAATTTGACTATTCTGTGCAAATGATAAATGAAATACGAGAAGGGAGGAAATATTTACTCTATATGCATGCCACCTCGGTCAGAAGATGGTAACATCCTGTTACGAAGTCCCTCCATGGCATTATTAGCTTGTTCAAGTTCCTGCCAGAGAGAAGCAAACTTCAGAACTCGGTAGTCATTGCAAAACTTGGCTGGTCTTGGTGAAAAATCATACTCCAGCTACTAATATACATGTCAGTGAAACAACGATACTTCGATTGCATATTCTGTTTTCCACTTAAGTGCTAAGTATTGAAAAAGAAAAAATACTACCCAAAGAACTCATTGATACTTGGTGCCAATTCTTACATGAAAATATACTACTTATACAATTGAAGGCCTGTTGCATGAGTATATAAATATTTATAACTTCCAGCATTAAGTGCCGAGCTCCCAAGTTCAAATATCCTCCCATAAATGTCAAAACTGAAATGGCAAAATGCCAGAATTAAGTACGGAGTACCTCAAAATCAGCAAATGCAACTGGCATTCCACCTTTAGCACGCAATTTGATCACATTGAATCCAGGATACCTGGTATCAATTTTTCATATAATCTATTCAAAAGATGATTATGCAGTAGAAATGGACATGTCAGAGGCTGGGCCAAAAAATAAGAACTTTATTGGACCATATCTCCATCCTTTTCAATACAAGGCAAAGCGAGAGTATCCAGGTAAAGAATAACTACAGCTACTCACTGAGACAGGACTTGTTTCAGTTCATCTTCGGTGCAATTTGGACCCAAATTTGCAATGAACAGAGTGGAACATGGTCCTCCGTCAACATGCCTTTCGGATTGCTCCTGCACAGCCAATTTGGAAATGAGATTGAAACCAACTACATGTAGAATCAAACATATGAAACTGCTGTCTGTCTATATTCACATGAAATTCATACAAACTTCGGCAAAGTGAATTTGAAAACATTTTCAAGTTTAGATGTCGTAAAACTCCATATTAATTTTGTTAAAGCATCTCCTTTCTTTGCAAATCCTTTAACTGTACAGTTCATTCAGTATCTTTTTGCATTGCACTATAAAACTCAGACAATGGCAGGTTTTAGACAGAACTTTTCCACTTGAAGCTTCAATCAGAAAAGGCAGAAAAGATAGAAGAAGCTGGGAAGTAAAGAGTAGTAGTAGTCTAAGCAACACAGAACTCTTTGTTTTTCTTTTTCTGCCAGGGCTAAATAACAGAGAACTCAAAATAATATCACAAATTTCACTTACATTTACAGCAGCTACAGCATTGTCAGAATCGACCACCGCCTCACCGCTGCACACAAGCATAAAAGAAAACACCCTTAGCAACTCTCAGAAGGTGAGCAACAACTCTGATATTTGCATTTCTTATGTACAATATCAATAGTGCATCTAATATTTTCGAGCTCTTTCAACCTCTTTGTAGTCGCTAAATCACTCTTGTCGCCAGAATCATGATTGCCAGTTTCAGATGGTTCATCAGATTCACTGTCTCCTGAATGCGCAAAAAGTGTCATTATGCACAAGTGAGTCACAGAACCATATCCAGGTGGCAGTGCCTCCCTCTAGTGAAACATTAGTTATGTCACACAACTCTAAAGAACAATAAAAGAGTGCATAATAAGAGACAACCAAAACCTAAGACAGTGATGTACCAGGAAGAAAGAGAAAGGGTTCTCTAATATAGAAGTAGCTAATAATAAAAAACATGAGGGAGAGGGGGAAAATGAAATTTAAAAGAAAGAATCATATTACCATCATCGCTAGATGTTTCTTGGGTATCAGCCTCTTTTTTAGTTCTTTTATCTATAACAACATAGGCTCCACTACCTGTCCAAGTAACATCTTAGAAACCATCTGAAAAAGGTCACAAAATTCTCTATATTGATTCCGAGCAAACAATATAAAAGTTTAATTTCAATCAGCATTACATGCAAATATCAACCTGGTTTACGTTTCCTTCTTGAGTTTGATCTGGCCAGTTCAATATGCAGCAGGGACCCAGTTTGAGGATCAAATTTCACACCCTGGTCATGGCCATCAAAGGAAAAACAAACTTAGAAGGAACACCAATTACAACCCAAGTTCCATACATTGTCATCATTGAAAGGTACAAATAAATTCCTTCTTCAACCTCCCAACTTTGGCATTCAACAACATCCAATTAGAAGCAAAATCAGAACAAACTCTTAATTGGGTTTATTAGAATTCCAAAAATCAAATTGGAATACTCTAACTGACCCCTTAATGACATATGAATATCCTCCTTTCTGCTTTAATTTCTCCACAATTTATATGTAACAGCATTATACCAACACTTGCCCATTCAAAAGTGTTAAGAGAGAGAGAGAGAGAGAGAGAGAGAGAGAGAGAGAGAGCGACAACATTCATTCTAATAAATTTGTCATTTGTTAAGCAAACCAAAATGCAACCATGTTCTAGAGAGAGAGAGAGAGAGAGAGAGAGCGACAACATTCATTCTAATAAATTTCTCATTTGTTAAGCAAACCAAAATGCAACCATGTTCAATTCGAAGCTTATTACTGAAGGAAATAAGTAAATCCATACATACATATGTTTATATATATACAAAGTTACAAATCAAAGTTATAATTTTGCTCACATTCAACGCATGCAGAGCTGCCATTGCTGATTGGTGATTGAAAAACGTAGCAAAAGCAACGACCTGAAACAAATAAAAAGAAAGCTTACATTTATTTTCTAGGGATCCAAACAGAATTTCAGAATTTCCAATATTAGGAACCACAAGAAAAAAGGGAAAAGGAAAAGCTTACCTGGTTGCCGCGGCCGGTGTACTTGAGCTGGCAAGAGTCGAAGCCGGGGCGTCGGCGGAAAAGGTTGTGAATCTCACGTGCCTTGATATCGTCGGGGAGGCCCGAGACGAAGAGCGTGTTGATGACGCTCCGGTCACTGTAGTCCTGTTGCGGAGCTGGTGGTGGTTGCTGTTGTTGCTGCAGGTAGTAGGGATCGTACGGCGGATGAGCCATTTGCGCGGTCAGATGAATAGACGGTTGAGATTGAAAAGTGGAGTCAGCTCAGGCCACTAGTGGTGGTGGAGGAGGCGGCGGTTCTCTGAAGTCTGAACTGAGCTTTGTGTGTGTGTGTGCGCGCGTGTGTGGGGGACACGAGACGGGAAGACAACCGACGCTAACAAAAGTGGAACGGGTCGGGTTTGTAATATTTGAATGGTACAATGTTAAATTAATGGGCAAAACGGGTTGCGAAATGGGTCGAGTATGTTATTTATTTATTTAATAAATTACTCATAAAGCATAAATTGATGTACAAATTTGTTTTTTTTTTTTTCTAATATGGAGGGCAAATTCTTAGATAGGGTTTTCTGGCCACGTATATAGTACGAACACCTAGCACTATGACGTTATGTGTATTGTATATTTTTAAAAATTGTAAATTTTACTTAAAGTTAAAACACACACATATGTGAGTATAATATTGAAAGTTATATCAAACATGTCACACAACTATCTTATAGAAAAATCTCTCAATCTAGAGTAAGGAAAACTTAAATTTAGGACTTCTTTTAATAAAGTACATAGAAACAATTTAACTAGATTAACAATAGGGATTCCAAATGATGTGTTTGGTTGATTCATACATGACTCAGTCAAAATCTCATTAATTTCATAATAAGTAAAATATTGCCATGTGTAATGACACATCTTTAAGATCTAAATGTGGAATGCCCATTTAGAGTATGCTCAAACTTCAATGGAAATTTTTAAATTTCACTTATCAATCATTTTAAGTAAATTATACTTGAAGTATGATATTGCCGTATTGAAGACATCAACTAATATCTTAATTTTTGTATATACAATATGAGATAGTAATATTTCATTTATTCATATCTAAATCTATTTTGGGATCATTTACTTAGGAGAAGTAGAAAACTGATGTTGTCATTGATACTAAAAAAGAGAAACTGAAGCAAAAAGAACTGACCTTGCAAAAAAAAGCACTTGTTTACCTGTGCAATAAAAATCATTTTTTTTCAAATCATGTCCAGTGGCGGATCCACCTATAAACTTGGGGGGTCGAGCAACCCCCCAACCATTGGACCATCTTGTGGCTGACCACTTCTCCATGTGGATGAGGACCCCTCAAGACTTGAGACGGGGACCCCCCAACGCCAGATGGCGACCTCTCCTCCCAAGCCCTCACTTTTTTCTCCTCTATTCTTCTCCTATGCCAGCCATCAATCTATTCGGCTTCTTTTTCTTTCTTTTTCTCTCTTTTTTAGTCTGGTTCATGCTAACATGCTGTGAGTTTTGTTTAAAACTTGTGGGTTAGACTTATTATGTATAAGCTTAAGTTTAAAATTAGATTGCCATATAGGTTGAACTTTTTTTAATTTACATGTTTATTATGAATGGACTCAAAATTCATATATATTTGTTTTTTCTTGCAAGTGAGAATAGGGACCAATTAAAAATTTTAGCCTGAATCTTCCAAAAGTTAAGGCCGGCCTTACTGAAGAACTGTTTTATTATTACATATAAATCCCAAATTTAAGAGGTTCTTACAAAATTTTGCCGCCACTTCACCGCGTCGACTAAAAAGATATATCTAACAATAACCCCCGGTTTAAAATCCCGAATCCGCCCTGATCATGTCCTTTTCGGATAACGATATATTGGGAATCCAAAGGTCCCAAATCAGTTCCTTGTTAAATTTGCATCCAATTCTTTGGCCACTGCTAGAGTGCTAAGTGTAACTGTGTATACGAGCTTGAGTAGCGAACCGGTACAACAATTCCCACTAAATTTGAACAAACAACAACTTCAATCTCATATACTCTGAACCAATGACACAAGAATCGGACTGACACTGTCCAAAGCACAAACAAAAAAATCCATAATTTTCCGGCAGATACATACAATGATACAACAATTCAATTCAAACAAGTCCATGAAATTAATTGCTCAAGGAGATAAAGATGCACCACCAGCAGGAGCAGAAGAAGCAGTCATCAACCCAGCGTGCTCCTCATCCAAGAACAAGTCGTTGGTCTTCCGAAAACTCCCGTGCAGCACCACCAACACCACCGCCACCAGCAGCGCCACCAGTATGTTCGTCGTGGCGTTGGTCAGGAACAAAAGCACCACCGTGACGACGCCCAGGACGATGAGGACGATGCGGTCGTCGACGATGCGGCCGAAGAGAGAGAGCGGCTCGTCGCGGAGGAAGTAGAGGAAGAGCCAGGCGGCCATCATGACGACGAAGACGATGAGCGAGATCGGGTGCCAGAGGAGGCTGAGGAAGAGGATTAAGAGGACGATGATGGCGTAGTTGGTGCGGAAGTAGGCGGCGTTTGTGCGCACGCGCAATAGCGCGTCGGAGAAGGAGGAGGGGAGGCCGACGGAGTGGGGGGAGAACATGAGCTTCCACGAGCGGCGGGCGGCGAGGTTGGACTTGATGCGGTCCTTAGCGCGCGAGATGAATTCGGTGTTGGAGGGTCCATGGGAGGAAGTGGGGATGGTGCCGTAGTTGGTCATGGTGGTGGTGATCAGGGTTTTGACTCGTTGACTTTTTGCAGAGATTGAGGTTTGAGTCTGCGAGAAGATCAATGAGAATGGTGTGGAAGGAAGGATGGAGACTTGCGGGTGTGGTTGGCGTATGCGAGGATCAGATTGGAGCGGTTTTTATAAGGTGGTTGTGAGGTGCATAGTATTAAAGTGTACGGACATGGGCCACATGGTATTATGTGGTTTGTGATTGGTTGATCATTCATCAAAGTTTTTGGACAATTATTTATTTAGGAATTAGGAATCCTTTTATTTATTGCTACTATTATTTCTTTCTTCTTGTCCTTGCCTGCTTTTCATTGTTTTTTGAGTAACGGTGAATATGGGCAAGTGGTAACAAGGAGGTAGTGCCAATGTAGCAAGGTGGTACCTACCGTAAGCTCCTAATATCTAAGGACCCATCCCTCGTTTAAACAAAAAGGCGAGCTACCCTCAACTAAGTAGTCACCTAATAAGATAGTCTTCTATCACTAAGGTACTATGGAGATCACCACTACCTACACATGAGAAACGGACCTTACTCGAAGGCACACAACCCAACTATGGACCTACAATGGTAAGTTCCGCATTAGAGGTGCTCCATCTGGTACGAACCACTACAGAAAGGAGTACCTTCATGCGACATGGAGCAGAGGACCTCCATGAACTTCACATAAAGCAAGGAAATAGACTCCTACTACAATTGGACCTTTTCAATAACACAAACTGAGCTTGAATCCTTCCCAAATAAGGATCCAAGCATAAAAGTTCAATCCTATATGGATTATAGTTCTCGGTGATTACAAGTTCAATGAACTTACAATCTGGACCTACAATGGTAAGTTCCGCATTAGAGGTGCTTCATCCGGTACGAACCACTACAGAAAGGAGTACCTTCATGCGACATGGAGCAGAGGACCTCCACGAACTTCACATAAAGCAAGGAAATAGACTCCTACTACAATTGGACCTTTCCAATAACACAAACTGAGCTTGAATCCTTCCCAAATAAGGATCCAAGCATAAAAGTTCAATCCTATATGGATTATAGTTCCCGGTGATTACAAGTTCAATGAACTTACAATCCTAAGGCCATGAGGATTAGCTCATCTTCTATATAAACGCTCTCACAATCTCATTCGAAGATAAAAAATTCTAAACTCTAAGCTCACTGCCTTGAGTTATTGATCGATCTTGTTTAATAACTTGACTGTCGGAGAGCCATTGGAACTTGACTGTCGGAGAGCCATTGGCCGGCACCACACCGGTGCCCTCTAACCTCCCGAAGGTCCGTTCATGTTTGCAGGGTCATTGATTTTCCAAGTCTAGCCTTTTGGAGAATTCGTGTTACAACAAAAACTATAACTAAAAACAAAATGAAAACAACTACTTATTCATTTGATTGCTGAACTGAAATCAAATACTTATTACTTAAATAAAAATCATATCAAATAATTGAATGAATCTTAAATTTTTAATTGATTATTATATTTCAAAAGTAAAACTTAAGATTTTTTGTTAATTCATGTATTCAAATTAACTTATTACATTTTAATTCTTTCGTAACAAAAAATTAACTGTTGTATACATTATCTCTCTTACAATTATCAATTATGCACATACCACTCACATGAAAAGTTGATTGTGAAAGTGAATCGTCTAAACCTCCCCATTAGAGACTTCTACAAGCAGGAGCATTGGCTTATCATAGGGTCCTAAACACTCTAAACTTCCCTTATAAAATTATGGTAGTTGTGTTTCAAGGGGCCCAATGACTTCAACTGCCCTTCCATAAGCAATGAGTTGGACTCTTGTGCGGATAAGACCACACTAAACATTGTGGGGACGGCCACGATAAAGAGACGGAAGGGTACCAACGAGGCGGGAGGCCGGCCCACAGGGCCACGTGGCGTGCTGGCAACGACAAGAAAGAAAAGTTGTTAAACTTTTGCTTTTGGATTAAAGATCTAGGATACTTTACTATAATTGGGAAGCCATAAATTAGCCCACGTGGCATGATTGCAGTGGATAAAAATCTGTGCATCGGTAGCTAGAGCCAATGATCAGATGCCACGTGAGTGGAGTAGTTAAAGTTGGTCGTATTGGGTAATTGCTCACTTGGGGTCAAAGGAGAAGGTGCCACAGCGCCTATGGGAGAGAGCATGTGGAAGTACTGAAAATGTTGATGGTGGTGGAGAAATCTATGTAGATGGATGTGGTTGTCTAGTTGTCAGTCTTGTTCTGGAAATGTGTGTAATAGTGAAAGTGATAATTATGATCAAGGCTAAGGCTAACACAGATTCTTCTGTTATTCTTTGATGAATGCTATTTACATTCTTTTTTTCTTTTTTTATCAATTATTTTTTTATTATTCACATTTTGTAAAGTAAATTTATGATCGGGATAATTATTTTTTAAATCGAATTATGAAGATCATTTTTGTAAAAAGTCGACTAAATCGTAAATCGTTTTATTATTTAATTATGATCAAATAAACAGACGATTTTAGTAACAATTTGATTCATCGTTTGTTTATTTAATTATTATTACATGACCATACGATTTCTGATTTAATTATTTTTTACATAGATAATTTTGAAATAATTATCTAAATAATGAATGGTCCGATCATAAAGAAAACAATGCAATGAGAATAATAATAAGAAAATAGGTGGATAGTATTTCCTTTATTTCTATGTTGTGTTGAGAGCTAGTGAAAAGGTGAATCCGTCTGTATCTAAGAATTACAATCTCTTGTATTTCTCATTGAGAACTATGACAAAAAATAAACTATATATCTGCGAGATGATTAACTTTTGGGTAACTAGGAAATACTCTACCATCTATTTCCTAATTTGGTGTAAATTCTTTTGATAAATTCTTGATGCACGCAATTATGAATTATCCACAAATAACACATATCAAGTAAATTCAAATGTTCTTATGTTTGCTAGGATTCAAAACCTGCAATGTTGAGTTTCAAAAAGTTTTTAGACAAAAAAAAAAGATAAAGGGATTCAAACAAAGAATGATTAATGACTATAGTTAGGGCAATAAAACCATAAGTACAAAAGGTAAAAACAAAACAATAAAAAGATAATCACATTACTTTTGGGTCCCACATCTTTATTTGAGGAGAAATTATATTTGTCAAATCATAAGTCTTATAATTAACCAACAGTTATGTTGCTCTTTAATTCCTCTAAAAGACAAGTCGCTACATCTCTTTCTGGTATTATTTGTTTTTTGTTTTTGTTTTTTTTTCTAAAGTAAGTAAATTACTAATTTCCAGTGTGCATTCCTCTTTATGAAACTTTTCTCTAATTTTTTTTTATATATTGGAAGCTCAAATACAATTTTCATTTCCAAACCTTCATTCTTACGTTGTATGTAACATCAATATATTGCATATGAATTTTTTCTTCTTCTTTTTCTCAGAACAAAAGCTCTATTAAGTTAGCTTTGTAACTTTCCTTTTTTGGTAGGAACCTTTTTTTCTTCTCAGACATTTCTTTCTTTTTTGGGTTCTCTTGTGTGTAGAAACAGAACTTGGATAAAGACTTGTGTGGTTTAGAGTCGGTCTTCGTTGGGCTTCATTATATCCAGGAGATGATTTGTTATAAGTTGAGGCACACCTTGCTGGTAGGGATAAGCACCATTGACTATAATCTCACCTCACAAACACCATCATCCAAGCCAAATTCTTCAACATAAAGTTTCCCTTAATTATATAAGCCTTCTATTCAATGTGTTATAATAATTATTATTATTTTAACTACGACTGAATGCCTTTTAACAAAGTAGAGAAAAATACTATTAGACTAATAATTAGTTTTAATTTTTAGCTCGGAAATAGGGGATCGAATTTGGGTACATTGTGAGTAATTTTATAATCCTTCGAACTAGATTACCCATCAATTAGATTAATAACTAGTTGATTTATATAAAAAAACTTTATAACTTCCAAAGTTATTCAAACAAGGAATTAATTTTGAGAATTTGTGAGTGTTTTTTAGAAGAGCGGTACACAACCCGACTATCTTCTAATTTTGACTAACTTAATTACCACGTCATCACTTTAAAGGATGACATGGGGTAGGGTAGGGAGACGATGGTTCTTATTCAATGATCACGTCACCCATTTTGTACCTAATGGTTCAAGTAGACAATTGAGGCCTTCTTTTGCCTATTATGAAAGTTGGGTTATCCAGGAATGTATTGAAAATTAATTAATGACTCAGTTCTTGGCAAATTTTGTTTGCCAAGTCAAACTCTCAGATTGATAACCACCAAATTCTCAATCTCTTGCTTGTTGGTTTCTGTCTAGTTTATTTTAATCAATCTGGTCAGCCACTAATCCATCAAAACTCAAAAGGTCAGCTACTTCTTAGATGGCTCAAATTTGCCATAATCTAGGAAAATCTTGGCGTATGAAGGATTTTGGACTGTTGATGGGCGTGGACCCCACAATGTGGTATCCCAATCAACGGTTTACAATCGCCCACATGCGCGGGAAATATTTCGGCTCTATAATCTATTTGAAGGCTGTACAAATGGGACACTTAGAATAATACAGGTTTTTGGGCAAGGAAGTGTGTTCATTTGAATTTAATATATATACTTCAACTTGACGTAAAAACTATTGATGGAGTTGAGGGTTGCCTTTAAGACTAGAGATTGAAAGTTCCACAAGTTTTTCCTACTGCCAACCTTATCATTTGCTTATAAACTTTCCTTCCCATCTCCAATTGCAACATAAAACTCAACCTAAGAATAACCTTTATATATGAACAATGATTTGACACATGCATCCCCATCTCTCTTTCTTTGTCTTTCTCTATCTCTCTCTCTCTCTCTCTCTGGGGTCAGATTGTTTGAAGCATAAAGCTATGGAGAGAAAAGCACATAAGTTTCTTCATGGAACACTTGAAGTTACCATCTTCCATGCCACACCTTATATACCACCTCCATTCCCATTCAATGTAAGTACTAATTGGTCAATTAAGAATATTGCAGTGAACAAATTTGATCATCACAAGCAGCAGAAAATTGAGCGAGCTTTTTTGTACCTTAATGATAAATGAAGTACTTTCAATGCATTGTATAAAAAAGGTAGAAGGCTAATCATGTATCCCCCTACCATTTGTTGTTGCTCACAAAGTTCAATATATTTTCTGCAGTGCATGTTTTCAAATGGGAAGCCTGCATATGTGGCCATCAAGATAGACAACAAGAGAGTAGCAAAGACAACCAATGAAGGTGACCGGGTTTGGAACCAAACCTTTCAAATCCTCTGTGCCCATCCGCCGGATTCAACAATTACCATCACTATGATAACGAAATGCTCCTTCTTGGGAAAATTTCAAATGCAGGCCCATGAGATACTAAATGGAGCAAGTTTTATTAATGGATTCTTCCCTCTCCTTAACGAATGTGGGAAGCCAAATCCGGAACTCAAGCTCCGGTTCATGTTATGGTTTAAGCCCGCGGAGTTTGAACCAACTTGGGGAAAAATGACTAGTAATGGTGAATTCCAGGGGGTGAGGAATGCAACATTTCCACAAAGATCCAATAGCCATGTCACACTTTATCAAGACGCTCACCATTGCTCAACTTTCAAGCCTTTTCCGGAGCTTTGTGGGACTCCAAGAAGACTATGGGACGATGTGTACAAAGCCATTGAGGGGGCAAAGCATTTGATTTACATTGCAGGCTGGTCTTTCAACCCGAAAATGGTTCTGGTAAATGGAAGTGGAGCACAATTTCCTAGCTATAATTACTCCTCTTTTGTTTTCAGAACCTTATATATTTACATACTCTTAAGCAGGTCAGGGATCCTCAAACAGACATCACACATGCAAGAGGAGTGAAGCTTGGTGATTTATTGAAGCAGAAGGCTGAGGAAGGTGTGGCAGTGAGAATAATGCTTTGGGATGATGAAACATCTTTGCCAATTATCAAGAACAAAGGAATAATGAGAACCAATGATGAAGATGCATTTGCCTACTTTGCACACTCCAAAGTAGTATGCAAATTGTTCCCAAGATTGCACCACAAATTCCCAACAATCTTCTCCCACCATCAGAAAACTATTGTTGTAGACACCAAATCCACCATTAGTCCAAGTGATAGAGCAATTATGAGCTTTCTTGGTGGGTTAGATCTTTGTGATGGGCGCTATGACACAGAACAACATTCACTATTTCACACACTCTACACAGAATCTCATTGTAATGATTTTTATCAGACGAACATCGCAGGGGCTAGCCTTCAAAAAGGAGGGCCAAGAACCCCGTGGCACGATGCTCATGCCTGTGTAACCGGCGAGGCTGCTTGGGATGTGCTAACTAATTTCGAGCAACGATGGACTAAGCAATGTGATCCTTCTCTGTTGGTCCCTACTAGCACCTTATCAAAACTGATCCAGCAGACTTATGCAAGAGGTCAACCCTCTGATCGGAGGGGTTGGAATGTTCAAGTTCTTAGATCAATTGACCATGTGTCAGCAAGCCAACTGTTCAGAAACTTGACTGTGGAGCAAAGCATTCATGAAGCTTATGTTGGAGCAATTAGGCGTGCCGATAAGTTTCTATACATTGAGAACCAATATTTCATTGGAGGGTGCCATTTGTGGGATAAAGACAAACACTGTGGGTGCAGAAACTTGATCCCCATTGAGATTGCACTGAAGGTGGTGAATAAGATAAAAGCAAATGAGAGGTTTGCAGTGTATATAGTGATACCAATGTGGCCAGAAGGTTTAACTGAGAGTGAATCAGTTCAGGACATACTTCACTGGACCAGAGAAACAATGTCAATGATGTATAGGTTGATTGGGGAAGCCTTAAAAGAAAGTGGGGTTCAAGGGCACCCAAGAGACTATTTGAACTTCTATTGCCTTGCAAACAGAGAAGTAGAGAGGGAAGGAGATTTTGTTCCTCCACATTCCCCTCATCCAGCAACACAGTACTGGAATGCACAGAAGCATAGGAGGTTCATGGTGTATGTCCACTCCAAGCTCATGATAGGTATGTGGCTCAACACTAAATTCACATTTATTGAACCACTACTTGACTACATCTCTTATAAAAGTGTCGCCCACATGAGACATTTTTGTGAGATATGTAATTAGCAATATGATTCATGTTACATCTACCCTTAATTATTAAAATCTCGATACTATGTATTTTTTGTGCCGATATTGTGTTTATGTCTAAAACTACGCCATTCTAGACTTTTTTTCAATTATCTTTTCAATAAGCTCTAAATGCTAAACCCAAATCAACATAATTTTGAATACAAACAAATATCAGCACAGAAAACACGTACTAAGCAAATAAATTATGGTTTCCCATATCATCATTCTTTATTTTCTTCAATATCAAAATTTATCTTGTTTGTGGGGTCTACTATATTTCAGTGGACGATGCATACCTTCTGATAGGATCTGCAAACATAAACCAAAGATCCATGGATGGAAAACGAGATACTGAGATAGCCATAGGATGCTACCAGCACACCGAAAATGGTGACACTAACAAGTCGATGTTGATGAGCAGCCCTGACATTGAAGCATACAGGATGTCATTATGGTACGAGCACACAGGCCGCGATGCTGCTGATCACGAAGAAGTGTTTAAACACCCCGAAAGCTTAGAATGCGTGCAAACAGTGCGTTCCATAGGGGACCAGATGTGGAAGGCTTACAGTGGTGAACAAGTGGTGGAAATGGAAGGTGTTCACCTTGTGACATACCCTGTGAGAGTTACAGAGGAGGGTCATGTTGAGGATCTTGGGAATGAAGAAGAAGGTAGCCATTTTCCTGATACGAAGGGTCTGGTAAGGGGCAAGAGATCAAAGCTTCTACCACCAATGTTTACTACATAGCCGATTCACTCATTGTTCACATAAAAATTGCACTATTTGATGTAAAGATTCGAGACT
Source organism: Purshia tridentata (assembly GCA_003254885.1). Taxonomy (NCBI): domain Eukaryota; kingdom Viridiplantae; phylum Streptophyta; class Magnoliopsida; order Rosales; family Rosaceae; genus Purshia; species Purshia tridentata. Next base: position 43,370 of record QANT01003861.1, on the reverse strand, counting down.
CAGCTGCCTTGTATATTACGTCAGTAAAACGACAAGTAGTTTTGCTCCACAGCTTGAGTTGTTGTCGTTTTCCTATTCATGCATCTTGTCTCTTTTGAATAAATTGCGTAAGAGTTAAATACACTAATGTGATGTCCTTTGGATTTTCACATTTTTTTTTTCTTTTTAGTCCTTTAACTTTAAAACATTTTTACTTGTGTCTTTAAATTTTGATTCGATTGTTAATTAGGACAAAAATGAAACATCAGCCTAAAAACTTGACAAAATTACAACGATTTCATAATTTTCATTCATTTAGATGTTGAATTTCTAAATTTAAAGAGTCAATTAACAAATTTTAAATTTTATGGCCATAAATGAAAAACTTGTCAAAATCAGCACAAAAATGGAAAGTTTATTTGAAAGGATAAATATTTTTATATCACAAATTATTTCATGTGCCCTCCTTTATAATTCAACCATCGAATTAAATTTTAGATTTTGAAAAAATTTCGAATGGTCAAAAATAAAATATTTCAATAATTTTAATTCAATAATATTTTGAGAATTCTAAAAAATGAAAATTTTATAGAAATTTTTTAAATATAATTCCTTGAATCCAACTACAAATTTGTGGCCACTCACTAGCTTATAATAATTACAATAATTGAGTTTAGTGGATGAATAATTTTGTAAAATATAATATTTTCTTTTACTGTTTAAAATATACATTATTTTATCTAGAACATGAAATAATTGATTAATTAAGTTCCTTGTTCCTCCGGTTAACTGTCAACTGTCTCTCCCTCTGTGTGTAAAAATGCCTTTGAGAACAAATTGAGATTCGATTCGATTCTCCAAAACGCTGATGTCGAACACCGAGAGACAAAGATTTCTTCTTCGCGATTTATTGTTCCGTACGGACATGGATTCCACGCAGGTACTCTCTCTCTCTCTCTCTCTCTCTCCAATAATTTGTTTTCTCATACAGTTCCTGTTTGGTTGCCGAGAAAATTAAATTGAGCATTTTGATACAATTATTGTGGTATAATGATGATTACAAGAGGTCGAGTTCGAGCTCGCTGAGATTCTGCGAGAGTCTGTGTGTGGTGCTCATACCACTAGTTGTCTTCGTCGAAGGTTTCATCTTCAACTTAGCTGGTTGCTTCGGTCAGCACCGTCCGCATCAACGCCGTTCTTACACCCACGACGACGTCGTTAGGCTCGCTGCCAGCTCTCCGTGTTTGTCCAATTTCTCCTTCATTCATTTCATACATAAACATGATTGTTTTTTTTTAATTTTTAATTGATTAAATAATGTTAATTTCTCAGTTAATGTGAATGAGGTGGAAGCATTGCGCGAATTGTTCAACAAGTTGAGTAGTTCGATTCTCAACGATGGCTTAATTCACAAGGTTAATCAAATTATATGTGCTTGCTTGCGTCCGTGCGTGCGTGCGTTTTTTTAATTTTCAATATTTTCGAATTTCTTAGATTATTTAGGTAATGGAAATTATTTGTTTTTTCCTTTTTTATTTTTCGTTTTTCTTTCTTAATTTCTCATTTTCAGGAGGATCTCAGGTTGGCGCTATTCAAAACTGCAGCAGGTGAAAATCTTTTTCTGGATAGGGTAAGTTCATTGAGACACAATTTGTGTTTAATTCCATAAATAATGTGAAACTCTCTATTGGAAATTCTAGTTCATCTTGATTCTATTTAATTGTTGTGTTTTATTTTACTTTCATTTATTAAGTTGTTCTAAAACGACCCTTTTGTTGAAATAAAGGGTATTTTAGGCAATACGAATTTTTGTGAAGTTCATAACACCAAACTCTTCTATTGACTTTATAATAGTGTTTTGATAGATGTTAGACATTTAAAGGGATAGAGAATTTATCAACAATGTTAGACATCTATGCTTTAGATCGAATCCATTATCTTACATTGGTGACCATGTCATATATAGAACATGGATCTGACCCAACATATAATTTGTTTCCCTTTCAATCCGTGATGCAATGGGTGTAGGTGTTTGATGTTTTTGACGAAAAGAAAAAGGGCGCCATTGAATTTGACGAGTTTGTCCACGCACTAAGCGTATTTCATCCATGTGCTCCTCTTGACGACAAGGTTGATTGTAAGTATTCATTGGGCCAACTTCAGTTCCTTAACATAATGTTTGAAGGCATTCATGTAAATGACATTGTTCTCTTTTCTCTCTCTTTGTGTTGTATGCAGTCGCATTTAGGTTGTATGATTTGAGACAGACTGGATATATTGAGCGGGAAGAAGTAGGTTATTTCATGTGTTTCAGACTAAGAACCAAGTTCTTGCCTGGATTCTTTTTAGTCCTTTTGTCTGTGTGATTGTGTCATTTGATTCATTATAATTTTGGAAACTGTTGATTCATATGTTGGATTTCAGGTAAGGCAAATGGTAGTTGCCACTCTGTTGGAATCTGGCATACAGGTGTCGGATGAAACTCTCGAAGCTATCGTTGATAAGGCATGAATTATCAATCTATGTTATAAACTACTTGTGTGCCTTTAACTACTCTACCAAACTTACTCTCAAACTTCTCTTTCCTTGCTCAGACATTCGAGGATGCCGATGCTGACAGGGATGATAAAATTAGCAAAGACGAATGGAAAGCGTTTGTTTTTAAGAACCCGAAACTCCTAAAGAACATGACACTTTCATATTTAACGTACCCTTCTTGCTTCCATTCCTTCCATTTTGTCATGAATTAGCAAGATATGAATTTGAGAGTTATCTTATGCTATATATGTTATTGGCACGGCAGGGACGTCACGACAGCTTTCCCAAGTTTTATTTTCAACACTCAAGTGGAGGACTGAAAATGTTGGCAATGCCATTAGGACTATGAAATGCCTGGAATGGATGTTAAAATCAGATGATATGCTGCGGTATGTGATTGCTTTGAGCTACCAAAAGAGCTTTTTGTATTTTGGACAAAAAGCTACAAATAGGGCTGTGTTGATATCATTTGTAGTGCCTTGAAGGTTCACCCACTTGCCATAGGCTTTTTCGGAAGGGAACAAGTGAACCAGACATTCATTCATTCATTCATTTTCACAAATGGTGAAACAAAAATAGATGGCAATTCTATTTAAGCCTTTTTTAAGACAACCAGGAGAGCAAGGACATACAACAAGTCACAACCTTATTTTATGTCGGTAAAAGAAACAATAATCTAACACTCTGTCAAAGTTTGAATGTTATGGAGCAGATCCAACTGAAAAATCATATAAGAATGCAAGGGGGTTGTTCTAACTACTTATAAATTAATTCGAGACGTGTAATTACAGAATAGAAAAAATGAAAACCCAAGGCTCCTTAGTGAATTTGCAGTGGAAGACTTAATTTCAAAGGTTAGTGAAAATAATATAACATGAATATATGAGCAAGAAAAACAGAGCTTGTCATCAATTTATTGCTTGACAGCACATACAAGGGTACCTCAATACTGTACCTCGACAACAATATCAATTTCTTTTTAACAATGATTCTATAGAAGTGATAGTGTGATGCACCAAATACGGCCAGTTCAATCCCCTTACTTGACAAGGAAATGAACGTAAAAATAAGGTGAAAGTGATATTAGAGCTATGCAAATAGACACATTGGTCCTTTACTTCGGCTATGTCAAGCAGTCAAAGGGACTAGTCAGTTCAATGACATATTTTACCTTTCTTTCTTTTTTTCTTTTTTTTTCAGGAATGACAGTTTATTTCAAGAAGCTTAGGATCCCACAAATTACCTTGCATGTGTATTTGGACTATTAAAAAGAATAAGAGATCATTTAGGAGAGCTGATATTTCAGATGAAAATGGAAGCAAATGTGATTTATACGACAGGTTGAGTCCATGGAACCAATCAAATATTATTAAAGGCGTAAGTTACAAGCAACGTGAATACTAATTTCTAGATCTCACTAGTAAGAGCTAGAAGTCAGGATTCATGCCACTAGTAACTTACACATCCAATAACAATGACAAGCCCCATGAACTATGATATTATCACCAATTTTAAAAATTACGTAAGATATTTTCCATCAAGACAAACCAAGTCAGATAAACCTCTAGCTTCCATTCTTGTCCAGGATATCAGCTCTCCTAAATGTTCTTTCATTCATTTAGAGAGTCCAGACACACATGCCAAGGTAATCCATGGGATGTTAAGCTTCTTGAAAGAACTCGTTGAACAGACTAGTTCCTTTGACAGAGCCAAAGTAAAGGAATAATGTCACTATTTTTCAGTTCTCCTAAATGTTCTCTCATTCACCTTATTGGTAGAATACATGAGACCATACCTGATTTTCTTACTTCAATTCTTTTACTTTGACATAGGCCAAGTAAAGGAATAATGTCTGCAATTGCAGCTCTCCTAAATTTTCTCTCATTCATCTTATTGGTAGAATACATGAGACTATATCTGATTTTCTTCAATTCCACAACGAGTCTTCCATCTGCAGCAAAAGAATAATGCTAAATTAGGTAAAGACAAGTAATTAACACACGACTAATTTGTGAAAATAATGTGATAAAGAAGGTAAAACCAGCAATTGAAGATAAATGATAATGTAAGAGCTGACAAAAGAACAAAAGAACAAAAATCAGCAACTTCAAATGACAACTATGATAAGCATGCAGAATCATCAACTGATCATAATTCACGTTAATGAAGTGGTTATAGAAATCTATAAAAACACAACATATAGCAATCAACTAACCCCCCAAAATTTTAAAAAAGAAAAAAGAAAAGAGGCTTCTAATCAAACAATGTAATCAACAGCTTCTACTTGGACAGTATCAATCACAGCAGTCCTAAAGAAGCTCCTCAGGGATCCATTAACTACTGAATGCCAGGTAACAATTCTTTGAACATTTCAATTTCGATTGTCCAATTCTGCTACCAACTTGCATGCCAAATTCTAAGCATGTTTTGTGATTATTCAATGAGGTATCCCAAAATGGGTCATAATAGATGCCAAGACAATGAGAAATCTCCTTTTCCTTGGATCTGAGACTTCAAACACTGTTGATGTAACTTCTATTCCAATTCTTTCCTGATAAAACGGATGACATCAACCAAATAAAACCAGCCCCACCTCATGTATCCTTCACAATAGTATTCCTTTTAGACATATTATGTAACTTACGGTAGAAACCATAACTACAATAATAATAATCTAGAATAAAAAAGTTGCAGAATTCAATTAAACTCTATCTTAGTTCCTAGTAGACCATATAAGCAACATACTCAGCTACTTCTTCTCAATCAAAACGTTTTATAAATTAATCTTCAACCAAACATTCCACCCAATCCTATGGACTGGGTCTGTCTATATTCAGAAAGCACTTCCTCTCACTCTCCTTGATGATCTGACTGTTGGGAGACAGAACCATCTAAAGATTTCCTCATTCATAAACAAAGACTATGCTCATGAGGCAACATATTTAAAAAAAATTATCAAAGCTTTTCATGTATTTGCTGTCCAGCTCCAACTCAAGACCAATCATCATTGCAGTATATACTATAGCTTCTGATAATTAAATTCTGTAGCCAGAAATAATATCTCCAAAAGACTTGCATCATTGTCTGATAACTTCAGAAAATTCATCTCCTACAAATACACGATCAAAATGAAGACCATCTATTGGAATAATAAAAGGACAGCCATACACATCATCCAACTAAGCTAGGTCCTCTGTCTCCAAACTCGTAAACTAAATTTCAGTAATAAAGTGAGGCCCCGTAGGAAAATACTCCCATTTCCCTTTTGACCAGACTCACTTTACTTATTTGCATAAGCATCTCTATCTGGTAACAAGTCCTTTCAAGACATTTTTCAGCTGCTTTCCCAACACAAGTGCTTTTCAGTAAATCAAATGGGAGATATATTAACATGACCTGCTAAATATTTTTTCTTACAGAAGTAATCAACTAAGGAGGTCTCTCTACAGGTACAAACTGAAACTAAATACCCCATAAGCCTGAAAAAAGCAAGATAAGGAGCAGAACTCAGCATTATGATGGATTAATAATTCACTAAATGGTTGATGCTTAGAATCCAGATGAAAGAAAGGAATAAGTTCTAAGTAAAAGAAATATAAACCAGAAGTCAAGGATATCAAAGAGGCAACATACAAGCACAGAAAATCAACTACTATGTCTCACTAGGGAAAATAGAGAAGATTCCATACCCATGAAACCCATAAAAATAAGACAGGATACTTGCCTATAGGTTCAATCAGTAGCTGGCCTCTCGTCAAATGGCGGGTCATCCTTCTTTCTTGAGATATTCCAGTGTCATTTCAACGCACAAAGCAACTTGTCAGATCATGGGGCTGGCCAAATATTGCAGGTTTGCAGCTCAAAACGAACCAGGACTCCGGAGCAATACTGCTTTACTGATCAATCCCACATTTTTTAAATTATGTTGGATAGATACAAGAATATCCTAGTCCATGAATTTCCATCTCCTTTTCTTTGAAAATAATCTATTTTAACTTTTACCTCCACCCTGCCACTTACATCCACTATCAGCAAAATCCAACCAACCCTCATAGGAGAAAGAAGCACAAACCTTACAACCCACTTCCAACAAACAAGCTCAAAAGAGGAATACAAGACTTCAACTTCCAACCTTTTTATTTGGAAAAAGTTCCACCTCTGATATACTAAATGCCATCACGCCAAAATAACAACTCCACGTTATCCTACTCAACTCAAACATACTCCTGATACTGGATGATAGATAACTGCAGCAAAAGTCTCTCTTGGCTATTTAGAGCATAAGGAGCAACACTGGAGAGAGGTATAGGGTACACACAGATACAGTACCTTCTCAATATAAAACAGCTTCAATCAAGCCCCAGAAAACTTAAAACTATACAAACCACTGTTCAGTACACTCTCCATAGAACATTATAACAGGATCCCGTGTACCACACATAAATACTAAAGACAAAGCAAACTGTACTTCTATATTACTGCAATCAGGGCCTAAGGTGACAACATTTCCACAATCCACTCTTCTAAGGCCAGCTAAAAGCAATGGGTGCCACCAAGAACTTCTCAATAATACGTGTATCTCATCCATGTTTAGAAAGAAAAATGTAATGCTTATCTAAAGACCACTAATCCAGAGCAGCCACATAAATAAGATGCCATGACAGAGCTGCAGATCTTACATGGGAAATGAAATCATATGGAACCCCATCAAAGATGACTCCTAGTTAAATAACCTGCTAATAGAAAAAGCCTGAAACTTACTTCCAAAGCATAACATCTTCCTAGCTACCACCTAAAAGAGATCACAACTCCTAGTCATGAAAATGTTTTCATTCAAGCAATTTTCTAAGCCAAATATCAAAATATTTGTGGAAGCTCCACCTACATCCTCAAACTCTCGATATTCAAAAAATCAACTGTTAATATCCACGCGAGGGAAGTTAGAACTCACATCATACAATATAATTTAGATGATCTCACAATAGGTAGTCATATAATTTGTGAACTGAAATGGTCAGCCTAACTCTTAATCTCCAAATAAGTATGAACTCCTCACCCACATAAAACGACATGCATAGCAGGCCCATCTCCAACAATATCCAGAAAGCAAATCAGCAACAAGAAGTTTCCAAGAAAAAGAATCCACATGCCCTACAAACTGAATACCATATATCCTCCCAACAAATTATGTTCATAAGGCATGAAAGAACAACATAACTTATATTTCAACAATTGCTTCCCTTCTATTCCACATCACATATGCTCCAGCCTCCGAAAAACTTAGAGAAATATGGGTTCAGAACAGATATAGAAAAATTCCAAGTTCATCAATGAATATTAAATTACCTCACCGTTCTAAATTTATTTGCTTCTACACACCAAGAAAAGAAAGGAATAATACTCAAGAGAAGATTACCAAATAAAAAACAATCAACATAATAATTTATTGTTGCATGACCCATGTAAGATATAACCGATGCAAAGTAGAGACAGAAAATACCAAAATATTATACTACTATCAGTCTATCACAGACATGGGAAATATTGTCTTTATCAATCAAGAAAAGCAATATTAAAAACCTATATACAACAGTTTAAGATGACTAACAATGTATTCGGATAAATAAATGGCTACTCATTTGGCGTGCACACATAGATGAACCTAAAATCTCTTGTCCATTTATATTTGGATGGTGAGCAACCCAAAGTGGCATGCATAACTCTGTGATAGAAACAATAATCATCCAGATTTCAACGACGAGTCATGCGAGGCTTTTCAGGTCCTCCCCACGCAGCTGGACCCGGGCCATACATAGGCCCTTTGTCAGCAACACCCTAATAGAAAAAACCATAAAGAACATTTCAGAGAAAAGGGACGAACTGATATATAAACCATAAAGAACATTTCTGAGAAACAAGAAACGTTAACATATAAATCTAGTGATTACAAAAATCCAAACAAAATTCCAATTACACAAGCAAACATACCATGTGCATCCCATATCCATCTCCATACGGAGCAGAAAAACCACCTTCTGGGCTGCTGAACTTCATCCCATATTGTCCACCTTAAAAAAGAAAAGGATGAGATATGAATGAAGAGATTAAAAGAAATATGTAACAACATTACCCCAAATGAACAAGAAACAACTCTGTTATTTCTCCATTGCATGGCAACTATGAAACGAAGATATTGACCATGCAAAGAAAGAACAAACGTCCCATTTCTGTATTAGACAAAAACAAAATGAAATCTCAACCCCAACTCCCAAAAATGGTTGTAGAAGATCAAATTCTTTCATCTGGCTAACAACCAGACAAAACTTAAAAGAATACGTAAACATGAACTCAAGTATTTCCATAGCAAAAGAAGTAATAACAGAATGTGATACATATATTTGTTGGAAATCAAACTATAATAGTTTTACCACTATATGAGTTTGTCATGTAATCTCGTGTGCATGTGTGCAGCTGGGTGAGTGCGTAAGAGAGAGAGAGTGAGAGAGAGGTTTTACTAGTATATCATGCATCTACATTACATGGCATCTAATTTTTTCCAAAAGCCAATAAGGAGTTTTACTAAACAAGTTAAAGTGAAATACAGGAACCAGAAGAAGGAATGAAGTCTCTAAAAGAGACAAAAAAGTAATACCTGCACCCCATGGTCTACCATCAATTCTAGCAAGTTCAGCACGTAGTTTCTCAACTTCACGGGCCATAGAAACTAGGTTCTTCTCCATTGCCTGTCTTTGTTCCATAAGCTCAACATTTGCCTTCTTTTCGTAATCGATCGCATTTCTACAAAGAAAAACTTATAAGCAGTTTCTCTAATACAATCTTGATAGATCTGTACACCAAAATGGGGATTTAAGACAAGAAATGAAAACAAATACAAGATATGCAGGTACAGACCTAGCATGCATAAGCTCCTGGTGCAGACCATCAATCTCAGTCCTTAACAGAGGAATCTGTTGATTATCAGATTGCAATCTCACAAGGTCCTGCTTGAGGGTCTGAACTTGTGTAGAAAGTTCCTTCCTAACACTATTAAGCTTCTGAACTTCGGCACGAAGTTGTATAGCTTCATTTTTTAAGGGCTCAGTTGCCCGAAGATCAGCCTCCAATTTCCTGCCTTTCTCAAAGAGCTCCCTTGACTGCAATTCTTCTTCAGCACGCATATCTGAAAAGGCAACATTCATACGATGAATTTCCTCCTTGGCAGCAACAAGCTCACGCTGCAATGTCATTCGGTCCTCAACCAGCCTCCGGTTATCAGCCAAGAGCCTTCGAATTTCAGCGTGCTGCATTTCAAGTTCTTCCTCCAACATTACAGGATGGGGAAGTGGGCGAGGCATAGGAGGACCTCGAGCATAAGGTCCGTCAAGAGGGTAGCCACGCCGGTCATTCATGGCTTCACGATGAATGCGATTTCTCCCTGCCATTGTAAGTTATCCTGAAAACCCACAAAATTTTAAACGATGAGCATTTCAAATGATGAATCTATGTAACAATATTGAATAATTCTCTAAGTAACATTGTGCATAGCAATTGGAAACTGTTTATCTAAAATTTTACAAAAATAAACAAAACAGTATGGCAGTGTTTGTGCAAGCTGAAATTTATCCAATTCAGCTGACTCTATTAAGCTTCTAAAAACAGTTTTTTTTATTGTTTCTAGATAATCACACAACTCAAAAGTCAATGCGAACCATATACAAAGTTAACTAATTAAGCCAGTCACATCTGGGCATCTTTACGGGTCAGTTTGGATTTCGAGAAACTGAAAGAAATTAGAAACAGAGCTACCTTCTGAAAATTCCAAGTTTCTCATTACTTCAAACCTAGAAAACCAATATATATATCTTTGATCGTAATTCAACTTCTCATGGCAAAAAAACTATTTCAGTTCCTCACTGTTTTCACGGTAATTAATCACAGAATAAACTAACAACAATTAGAATAAGAGAAAACCAAATTTCAATTCTCTTCTATTTTTTTCCAGAGAAGAAAGGCAAAAACAAAAACAAAAAATGGAAAAATTGAATTCAAACATAAAAAGGAAAAATTGAATTCAAACCTTTTTGTTTGATTGAATTTCTGAAGAAGAAAACCTCTATGTGCTGTGCGTTTGAGGTGGTGATTTTGGCCAGAAAATTCAGAGCGAACAATTTCTCGAAGCCTTGCAAATTTGCAATTTGCCTATAAGCCTATTAGGCTATTAGCTATTGCTCACTGCTCTCAACGCCGTCGTTTCAACGTTCCGACGCAGTTAGGTGTTCGGCAACAGTTCTATCCTGTTTTGGGCTCGCCTGCCCATCAGCTTGTGTAACTTGTCGACTACATCTTTTGGTGACAGGCCCATTAACTAACTAAGCTGGGCTTATTTCCCCCAAAAAGTGGAGCATACATTTTTAATTACTTGAACAAAATAGAATATGGAATAAGGAGGGAAGGTGAAGAAATTACAATAGGAGTAATATAATTGCCATATCATTCTCCATTTACAATAGGATTATGTAAATTATATGTAATTCATATCCTTTGATAAGTTTATATGTTGTATATTTAAATAGCCAAAACAATTTCTTTTAGCATTCAAGCTTTCGTTTTTTTTTTTTATGTAAATTATATGTAATTCATATCCTTTGATAAATTTATATGTTGTATATTTAAATAACCAAAACAATTTCTTTTAGCATTCAAGCTTTCGTGTTTTTTTTTTGTGAATTGAAGTTGGTTTAGTTAGCTGAAGACAAAAACTCTTCTTTACACACTCGAATTTAAACCATCTCTCCTCTCTTATAATAAAAATAAAAAAATCTTTCATTTATTTTGTTTTTGATGAAAATCCCTTTAATACCAAGCACACATGAGAATGATTGATAGCCCAAAAACTTCTACCATTAAAAAAAGAATAGTTGAGCCAAAGTGCCCAAAGGTTAATACCATTAATTCAACATATCCGGCCAAAATGAAAACACCATTCACCAAAAGATTCCAAATATGTTTAGTCATGAAAGCTTTGTTTCATGTTTGTAAACTTTTGATAACAAGACCGCATTCATCCTTGACAAGTACACCTCACTCCAAACCTTTTAGCATTGAAAAATTTTCAGATCAAAAAACGATTTTCATTCTTCATACTAGTAAGACTTTTTGGAAAATAAATAGGTGAGAAATTCAATGAAGTAAAATCTTATGTTTCATTCTTTTATCGAGTATAAATTCTTAATTATAAATGGTAATACATACGATTCACAATCTAGTGCATTAAGGAAGCTTCACTGAACAAAGAAAGTAGGAAATATGATTGTGAATTGTAATTTAATAGGGTTTCAAAATATGTTTTAAAATTTCATTCCTCATTTGGATTGGGAGCCATCAAAGCAAAATCATTGTCCATAGGATATAATAAATTAATAATAGTATATATACCCACTACCTTTAATTAGCAAAAAGTTGTTTCTCTTGGGTACCCTTTTTTTTTAATATATATTTTATTACAATTGTACATGGAGATGGAGGGTAAATAGCTAGACAAAATAATGGGTGAAAGATGAAGGGTTTAATTAGGTCCCACAAAAATGATATTCTTGTATTGTCTATATGTGCAGTAGCTAGCTATCAAAGAGGACAAAATGAGTCAGCTTGTGATCCCCCCCACACGTGTGCACTGAAGGCCAACCAAAGACTCTTTTTCTTTCTCTGTCTTGTCATGTTTGGTTGTTTTGTATCATTGTGTACAAAGTTACCTAAACTTTGGCTTTAGTGGTCCCCTTTCCTTTTGACCCTTATTGGCATCCTCCTCTTCATTCTTACAGTGGGAAAGTTAACAATTGTGTCCTCCTCAGCCACCCACCTGCATGTAAGAGAAGACAATTTAACATTCAAAATTCTAGTAAAATATTCTGGAAACCAGAAAAAGTAGTCAAGGTTAGACTAACATCAAATGGGGCTTCTTCTGTTTTTTAATGTTAATGGTAAACAACAATGTGTAGCAACCCTATTTGTCGCCAAGCTTTATATTGACCATTGTTTTCCATTTTTATAATGGTTGAGGATTATAAATGTATACTTATTGCAGCGTGGAGCACTAGAGTTTACTCTATCATAGAAATCTTGCAAACTCCAAGCCAATGTAGGTGTTTAGTCAATACATGATGTCCTATATTACATGCATCTACCATTTGATAAATATAATTCATGGGGAGAGGTGACCCTCAAATTGAGTGATCAAAATAAATCAGTTTGGTGACTCACATGTGCACTAACATTTGAGTTAGGTCTAGGGAACAGATGTCAGAATTTGGGTAAGTTGGCACTTGTCTGTTATCATTTTACACATGTATGCATAAAGTTTGTATGTAGATAGATGGCTCTCTCATGGGGTCTGAAAAAATGTCCTCTTTCATGGAGTTTTGGTTCTAGTTTTGTCTTTTCTCACACATGCATGGAATGGTAACCCATGTGGATAAATGGGTGGAGCCAGTCACATTTGGCTGATAGGAAAGCAGGGTTGGAAGAAGTGACTAGCTAATCTTTTATATGTGGCTATTAAGAGTTTAAGACTAGTAACAGAGCAGGGTTGGAAGCAAGTTTGAAAATGGTGCATGACTTCTAAAAGCTATTGATCAGTGTAAATGCAAGAAAGTTTGATGTCAGCTATTGTGTTTGCTCATATGGTAAAAAGGAAGAGTAAATGCAGGAAATAGGCTGGACAACTTTTAATAGTAACTTTTGTTCCTTGATGAAATCACATAAAGTTATATACATGCAAGTCAAAAGCATCTTGAATTGAACCACATGTTTCATTAATTGGCTCTGCAGAAGGAGAAGAAAAGAAGCTTCACTAACTGATGTGCAAGCTTTGATACCAATCTTGTCATGAATATAAACTTTCTTATAAATGCATGTAGCTGTATCTATATCTTTTCATTTTTCTTTAAACTTGATATATATATTTTTTTAAATGTTGTTTTTGGGACACTATCTATGATGGACCTTTCAGTGAATTTAGACTTTGCCACCAAACTGTCCCCACACAGACCTATAAATTGAATGGTATATCTATGTATGTGTCTGTATGCACTCTAAAATAATCATCCATTTTGATCATATTAGTATGACAAAATTAAAAATTTTATTAAGCCTAAGGAAAAGGGATTCTCATATCTCATTACCTGAACTGAGTGACAAAGTGGTGTAGGAAGATGGAAGCTTCCAGCCTAGCTAAGTCAAGCCCAGGACACAGCCTTTGTCCGCCCCCAAAAGGAGTGAAATTGCAGCTGCTCAGGTCTTTGTCCTGCAGATAGTACCCTCCATTACTTACAAACTACATACACAAATAATAATAATAAAGCCAAAGAAACCAAGTAACAACAAAAAGATATGGTGATGGTCATCCTTACTTGCCACCTCCATGGATTGAAGTCATGAGGCCAATCATAGTTATTCTCATCAAGATGAACTGATCTAAAATATGCAAAGACACACCACCCCTCTGGTATTAGATGCCCTTTTATCTCAATGTCTTTCATGGCCTTCCTCATCACCCCAATTATGATGTTTCCCATCCTTAGAGTTTCTGAGATCACCTGTTTAAACCATAAAGAACATATATACATAGATTCTGATGAGTTTTTTGTAGACTGCTTATTTCTGGTTCTAATTAACCTGTATAGTTAATTCACTTACATTTTGTGTAAATGGTAAGGATAAGTAATCACTCCAACACAATGACTCCCCAAGCTGATTTTTGAGTGTTTTTAACTTCATGTTCTCCTCCTGAGTTCATCAAGAGTTCAATTATGAAAAGCCCACAGATCAAGAGACAAAACATCTAATTTTGGATCATCAAACAATATTGGCTTTTTAGGAAACTTCTTGTTTTTCACTCAAATAGAAGAACTACTATTTTTTCTTTGGGGGAAGGGGAAAATCTTAATTATTCCAATATATCTATTACTTCATTGATGATAGAGACCCTGTATAATATTCATGTGACATGTGCTCCTTAACCTCATGATGAATTGAGGACACCTACTATATTGTGGACAAACCCAAGTCGCAGCTACATGTATCTTAGTTACCACTTGCCCCAAGAAGCCTATTACCTATGAGACTACTAGGACAGCCACAAGTGAGAAGGTAATAGTACTAAAAGGACAAGAAAAACAAAAATGGCACAGATAAAGTAGTCAAAGAGTTGAAATTGAATGCCACAAAGTTCCAAAAAGTTCAAGTCCAGAAATAGTGGGCTGGTTTAGTTAATAGTATTCATGCGGCTGATCAACTCAACTAAGTTATAGTAAGTACCACTATGATGACTCATGGCAATTAATTTGGCATACTATTTGAAAAGCACTAGTGAAATGATTTTGATTATAACTCTACCATATAAAGAAAGTTTTGCATACCGTTAATTGTTGCAGAGCAGTGGGGGAATCTGAAAGGTATTTAATTGCAAGAGTCATAAGAACTGGTACTGAATCCTCCCCTGGGATCATCATATCAATCATGTTATCTGCTATCAGATCATCTGTTAATTGCTCACTTGTGTCATTGAGCAAGACATCTACCACATCTTTAGGAACCTTGCAGATGCCACCGTCTTTTCTAGTTTGTAATATTTTCTGTACTAGCTTGACCATTTTCTTCTTAGCCTGAAATTAGGATTCGGAGTATCACTACAAGAATATTATAAACTAACAAATTTAATTAATTCAGGATTCTTGCATCCACATTTGGTCTAGATGGGATTCTATAACGGACTCCATTATGTCAATTATATACTGGAAACTTGTATTGACGGGATCACATACGGAAATCCTTTCCGCATGAAAAGCTTCTTGTAGAGGATTGACACAAAGGATTCCGGTATAGGATCTTGTCTTGATCATGTGTGGATAACCCGGGTGTGAATGCGAGAATCACCCTTTAACTAATAGTCAATGCTAATTAACTTGCCTGTAATGATCTGTAAAGTCTACTTCCGGGAATGTTTATGGGTATAGACATGAGGCCGGCAATGAATTCTTGGAACTGTTTCTTTAGGAACTCCATTTCTTCACCAGGATCCAAACTAATCAATGCCTTGACAAGTACTTGGAAGGCGATCTAGGGACAAAAAGGACATAAAGGACATGTCTTAGTAACTTTTAAAAAGGACTGTAAAGCATAATAATTCTGAATTTAATTCTGCAGACAATATGATTCAGGCAAAATTATTATGAAACCCATTCACAACTGGTTTGCTTACTTTCTAGAAAATCATATTTATTCAAACCTAAGTAGAAGCCAGAGATACATTCAAACATCAATGATACCTTTGATCACCAGAGAGAGAGACTTGTTTAACTTTAACCAAGTGTTTTAAACTTTAATGGAACACTTACTTTATCCCAAAAAAAAAAAGAACATTTTTAAATAGAAAAGAAGCCAGAGATAGATCTAGAGAGATAGCATCTTTAGTTTTATATTCTGTCTATTGGAACTCTTCTCAAAAAGTCATCTTAAACTTAAATTATCAAAATAATAATTTTCAAACTTCAAGGATAATTCTCTCCCCCTAGACCTGGGGGAGAGAGAGAGAGAGAGGAAACTAACATTTTTGGTTTCATCTTGTATGAAAATGGGATGGTCATCTCTCCAACTTGCCATTGATTCTTGGACGTACTTCTGCATGTCTCTGGTGATTTGAGCTTTGAGATGTGGAGACTTAAAGAAGGATCCAATGAGTCCATGGATTCTTCTCTGCAAGCTTCCATTGATAAGCAATATAGAGGACTTCCCCATCAACTCTGTGAGAGATTTTGGGTAAGATGGCACAAAAGCCTTTGCATCACTTTGCAGAACAAATTTACTCACTTCTGCATCTGTTGAAACAATAGTTGGACTTCCAAATATGTGCGACTTAAACACCTTTCCATACCTACAAACACCCCAAATGATTGTTACAGGCATGCCATATATATATAAATATGTGGGAGTTTTATCAAATATATATTGATCTAAATCATTGGAAATAAAGCAAATTAGCGGAATCGTTACTGATCAAGAATGCTTATTGGGTTTGTCAATTGTTACACACACACATACGCACAAACCAATTAAGCATTTGTTCACTAATTCGAGTTAATCATAAGTTACAGTGAAATTAAGAAAATATTCTGACAATCATTAATGCAAAAAACATAGAGTAATAGTATGCATAAGCATGTTTTATATGAAAGTAATACATGTTATATGCGGCATGAGAAACAGAGAAGGTATATTGGTATATATACACACACATGTACAAATTGTTTTTACTACTTATGTGATGTACTTGTACTTACAAGTGGCGACGTTTATCCATGAAGCTCTCAGGGCAGTCAGAGTAAGCACAAGACACAAACTCGATGGTCTCACCAAGAAATGGCCACCCAAGAGTGCCTAAAGGAAGTGGGCTTCTTCTTCTGTGTTTTGATCTCATGAGTCTAATGGAGTTGTACTTCCTGTAGAGAGTCATTATGGACAAGAAAATTGTTGTGATTACTGCAATCAACAAATACTTGTCCATTTTGGAAAGTAATTTCCCACACGTATGCAATCTAGCTCTTCCTCTATATATATATATATATATATAAGCTGCTAGCTATTGACCCAAAAAAAAAATAATAAACATCTGGCTAGCTTTTGCCCTTAAATAATACTTTCAATCATGGTAGCAATGAGGACATTTCTGTGACTGCAGAAGATCATGAATGTGCATGTGTATGTGCACGCGTGTGGATTGAGAGAGAGAGAGAGAGAGAGAGAGGACTGCAGAGAAAGAGAGAGACAGAGAATGTTTAACAAAGAATATTTATATGTGGGAGATATGCATGATATAGCTATAAGCCTATAAGAGATTTTCATCGGCAGCTGCTATATATATATATATAGACATATATATACAAGTTGTAAAAGTTACCTTGACAGATTTCTCACCAAATAAAATCTGTTGGTTTTGGATTTACTTACCAGGTTTAAAAGTATAAGTATTGAAAGACTTTCGATGTAATTAATAGTGGACCACTCACTTTTACATAGTAGATTACTAGATTGTTATGTCACATTTTCAATGAAAGATTCTTTTTCACATTCATAATTTATAACAAAAACTTCTTAGTTGAGAGAAATAGGATAAGTAATTAAGTAGAGAAAGAACTTGAAATGCTTTTATGGGCATTATGACAAGTTTGCTAAATATATGTATAAATAGAGACAAGTCCCCACAAGTCCATGATTGATCTTATGAATTGAGGGCCTTGAGGCTTGAGGCTTGAGCCGGCCCCCTCTCGCAGAGGCTCAGCTGGGTGGCCTCGTGCGTTCATGTGAGACTCATCAACTCCAACCACACTCCTCCATCATCATTCACTGCCCTCAACTTTTGTCCCTCTCTCTCTCTCTCTCTCTCTCTCCCCCCTACCCAAGGTATTCCAACCTCTAGTGTCGTGTCACTTCATTCCCATCCATCCTTTCTCATTTTATATGGTATGGCTAGAGGCCACATGTGCTTTTCCCTTTCTTTACCAAAAATTCTCTCATATCAAAATACTGCTACAAACATAAAAATAACCTTCAATTTTGAATTCCAACAAAGTATTTCATTTGTATGAGCTCATTTGTGTATAACAGTTAACATATACGCATATCATGCCACATTATTTTGTGACTAAAATTTTGAAAAATTTAAACTATTGATGTCCTTAAGATTGTTGATTTTTGTAAACTCCTCTTGATAAAAGATATGAAGTATATGCTAGTATGGGGCAATGTTGTCCTTTTATTATGAAAAAGAGAATCAAACTTAAGATTTACCTTATGATCCCATTTCATTCATGTCACTTGAGCTAAGGGTTCGAGGGCATGAGCAATGTCACTTGAGTTAAGGTTTGCGGGCATGGATAATGCTGTTCTTATGGTAATGAGTGAACAAAAAACAAAGAAAAAGAAGCTCAAATGTGAAGGAAAGAAGAGAATAAAAATGTAGGCCTTCCCTGTTTTGGGAAAAATATGTTATCCCATCCTTTTTAGGTTTCAAAATCTCACTTGAACTGTTGCCAAATGATTTCCAATTTCTTTTAATGGCCCATTGCTTGTTGCCCGTGTTAATTTATGCAGACTTGCTTTATATCCTTTTTCAAACTACCCAAGTCATGATTATCTTATATAATCTAATACTTTGGCCACAAATCATCATTTTATATGTAAACTAATACTTTAGTCACATAGCATCATTAGATCAAATTGTTCGGCTCTTAATTGGCTCCATTTGTTAATTTCCACTATACCTTTCAGAATCCAAGAAAATATTTTGGATATATTTGTTTATCCTCTCAAAACCATGGAGTTTAGGGATCTTTGGAGTATATTATAAACTATGCAATGGTCCATGTGTGTATTTCCAGCAAAGGAAATTTCATTGGAGTTTGAAGAATAACTCTCTCTCAATTTGCAAATACATATATAAGGTATCCATGTCCTTTTTGGAAAGTGCATGTGCCTTCATTAGGCGACTTAAAAAGTTTGAAGAATATGCTTACATCCAATGCCTGCATTTGGACACCAAATGAAAACTATTTTCTTTGTGTTCCAATGGGCAATGAACATGCTGTTAAGCATCAGAGACCAGAGACAAACAGATATGACAAGGAAAGAGTCATGGTATTTTGTCACCATTCCTAAATTTCATAATCAGAATCTACTAGTTTTGCTTTATTTTAAAGAAAAAATAAAAATTCACTTTTGTCAATCATACTGAAAGTGTTTATCGAAAAGTTTCTTCATTTTCCTTTCCAGCTCCAGATCATGTGAATTGGTTTTCTCAAGTCTGTTGGCCCACTTTTGCACTTGCAATTTGAGTCTCACCCTAATCTCACACTGATGTGTATAAATTGACAAGACCACAGAATTATTCTAGTTCCAAAACGAGTACATCAATTAATGAATAGATACACATGATAGTTCTTCTATAGTAACATTACTAGAGCAACAAGGGACTTGCAAAGAACCACAAGTTTACTGGTTCAAATGAGCAATATCCTTGTACCACATGAAGCAACAATACATTTCAGAACTTTCTTCACATGAAGATGACAACTAAATCTGTGCAGACACAATCCGCTCTAGAGACAATAGGAGGGAATACAGTGAACCAACAAAAGGAGAAAAGAGAAAAGAAATGACTTTACGGGTAGTAACAGTTAGATATTTGGAATAGATTTTGCCCGAATAAACTGTTTAAGAATGGCTTTTTCCTCATCAATGCGCTTCTTCTCTTCAGGATCTTTTGGTTTAACCTTTCTTTTCTCTTCCAGCATCCACTTGTAAAGTTCGCGCTGTTGATCCTCTGGGATTGGTTCCCGCAATTTCACAGGCTCTGTGATGGTTGGCAGGGGTAGGGGTTTCTCAGTAGTAGGAGGAGTTGTTTGAGCTGTTGTAGAAACTGTAGTAGTAACTTCTTCCTCTATGCCTGTTTCTTTCTTCTTCGTCCGTATAAACAGGTAAGCTAGAAAAGTAAGTGTAAATCTCAGTGTCCCATTAGAAAACATTAAGATAACTACATCAAGAATCAAATCATTTGAGGTAGATGTGATTCACTAATTAATATAATCATGCAACAAAGAAGCAAATATGGAACTGCAGCAATGGTACTATAAGTGAGGTATCTTCCTCTCTAGCAATGCTAAATAAGCTTGTTTGGAACATGTCCATCAACCACTATGCCAGGCCCACATCCTATGTCCATTCCCCCCCAACAGTTAGTGTGAAGCAATTCTATGTAACGATTTAGCCTGATTTTTGGGGAAAGCCAAATTTAGATAAAACAAAAATATTTCAACCCTAATCTGTTGCAAACAGAAGCAGCAAACGCAGACTCTAGATTACCAGTTCAAGTGAGCTGAGATTACAATGTAGCAATAAACTGTATGCTGGTCAAGTTAAAAAAGATGGTTGCATTCAGTCCATCATAATCCTCACTATTCCATACGTTTGAACCACTCCTTTCTAAAACAAAAGTGTGAAGTAGTATAACACCCACAAAACTTGAATTTCCAGATAGAAAGTCAGGGAAGGCACCGAAAGTTGACATAAGGGTGAAAAATCGATAGTCAGATCTCTAGTACAACAATAATACAGTACCACCTAGGCCAAACGGAAACTTTCTCCTCACTTTTACTTTTTACCTATCAGTATCCTTAATTACACAATGGCCATTTATGTATCATGTTACTTGAAGTGCTAATATATATAGATATAATGAAGTTCAATATCACTCATATAATGGTGATTTTTTTGTTTGCCGACCAACATATCTAAAGTTTATGCAGCTTATCAGAGAGTTTCAAGTATTGACATTCTAGTGCAACCATATTGACATCATTTTGACCTTGTTGTGTCCACATGGGCAACCATCTACTTTTCCAAATTGCTACTTGACCCTTCACTAGAATGGTCATCACTAAAAATTTTACAGAATGGAACTGAAGAGAGTTTATTATGCTAAACTTGATACGGACCTGTAACCCTCTAGGACATTATACTAAGTAAACCACAAACTACCTTACTCACAACCTCTTTGTCATATAGTACAAAATGTGAAAAGGGGAAAAAGTTAGCCACCCAAGTTATTTTAAGTTTATGCTGATATAGGTCTGATTAGTTACAATTCACAGGCACTTACCAGCAAATATAGAGATCTTCCCTTATAGGCTGATACAGGTTTTTGTTTTTGTGTTTTTTATGTTTTGTGGGGGAACAGATTGACAAATAGTCTCAGCATCCCAACACACCCCACTTATTACTATATTAATCATTGTTATAGGAATTAGGAACCTTGGAAAATAAAACTCCACATGTTTAATCAACTAGAGATGATTGACAGAACAGCTACTCCTTTTGATTGCAATTAGAATTCACCAGTGTAGAGTAGGCACTCCGACACATGTGAACTGCCACAATCCCACAAAGATCACAAAAACATGGACACAAGTGTGAAAATGTCAAGTACACTAGATGTCAAATGATATCACAAAAGAGGGTCACACATGCAGCCAACAGAGTTTACTAAAACTTCCATAATGATGCAAGCGTAGCCTTGAAACCAAGATTCACCAACAAAACATGACATGTTTTAGTCAATCCTATTGACTTTCACCAAAAAAAAAATCATATACCTTAATCTATTATGAAAAAAAGAAACAAACTACAACATGTATGTGTGTTGTGTCATAGCATCAAACATCAACGGAAATACATATCAAACAATTCTTATTGGTATCTAGCAACAAAAGATTACATATCAAGCATATCAACAGTAATACTTTAATATATTACAAGCAAAAGAAACAATTATACATATGTCTGAGAAAACAATCTCAAAGTGATAATGTGGCATCATCACCACTGAAGTTTATTGTGAAATAGTTGTTCATTTGATAATGCATCTTTTGGGATTTGCAATTGTTTAACCACATCAGAGAGCAGGATTCACACATCCAAACTACTTTTAAACCTCTTTTCCCTTATTAAACATATGTTAACCATAACAAGGTCTTAGGGTTATGCATACAAAAAGCTGGGGAAAAAAATTTAACAAAAACAAGGTGATTCAGTTCACCAAGAGTCAAATGAACAGCCAAAAATATTGGGACTAGGAAAAAGCCATTCTCAAACAGTTTGTTAGGGAAGAATCTATTCCAAGTATCTAACTGTTACCACCAAAAAAAAGAAAAAAAAAAAAACCATTTCTTTTTGCGCTCATTTTATTGGACTACGTATTTCCTCCTATAAACAAAACAGAAACAGTGATTCAAGTAACTCAATAATAAGAAAAGAGAAAGAGTTAGACCTCCAACACCCAGATTGACAGTCAAGAGAAGAGGCCATAGAAACTTGTAACGCCGAGCAAATGACTCTTTTGGAGGCTGAGGTGGTGGCTGAGAGGATGACTGAGTCTCCATTGTTGATGATGATGGTGAAGAAAAGTCCTTCCTTATATGCTGATCCTGAAACTGTTTCAGCTTTGCTGCTTTCCAAAAATAAAAAACAAACCAATTATTGGGGGCAAAGGAAAAAGATTCTGGGTGGAGTGATGAGTAAGAAATAGCTGTTTCCTGTTTTTTAAAAGCAGAAAAAGATTCGTAGGGAAGTTTGGGTTTGTTTGGATTTCATTACCTTTCTTGGGTTTGTTGGTGTACAGTCTGGGACCTTCGCTGCTCATTGTTAATGGAAGCCTTGAATTCCTTTCTTCCTCGGAAGTCTTTCTGGTTAAGACGGACAGCGTACACACTTTCCACCATTGCACTCAACCTATGAACGAGCCGGGCCAGGTTGACCAAGGGTCTGGTCCTGGCCCAGGTCCGGTTTGCCAGTATCGGTGCAATTTTGGTGGATTTAATTTGATCCCCCACATCCTGTGGGCTATGGCCCAGTTTTTTTTCTTTTATTTTAGTATTACATTTTAAGTGTACTACATTTTTTATACCACATATATACTATATCTCTAATATAAGTAGGAAAAATTTGGTGGGAAATTCCCTGTTACGTCATCATACTAAGTGGCAGGAAATGCCAATTAAAATTTGACATTTGACCCGTCTTTCTTCTCTCTTCCACTTTTTTCTCTCACTCTATCAAAATTACTAACATTTTATTTATTATGACAAAATGGCTACTATGAGGGATAAATTTTGAAGGACTATGATGGACAGTTTTATAATAGCTCTTAGATTAATCACAATTTTTATTATTCAATAACCTATTTATATTACTAAATTCTTATAAAAAAAACCCGCATCCAAACCCATTTTATTCCTGGTCCCGTTTTTTACCCCATTCAGGTTCACTCCATATCTTCTTAAGATGTAAAATATAACTTATAAATGTTGCATGTTAGGTTTATTTTACCTATGAGACAACAAACTAGATTTCATTCTATTAATCTAAAGGGTTCTTATAAAACAATCATTCCTTATTAGTCCATGACAGTTTAGTCGAGCCTCTTCTAAACCTACCAAGTTGAATTTGAGTTTAAGATCCCAATTGCAAATCTCAGTTTGAGTTCAAGTTCAGGACTCCAAGTATAACTTCATACCCTTCTTACCCTCAAACCCACCCAAATTATAGCTCTGTTAGTCTCAGCAGCCACTACACAACTCAGAAATTGATAAAATCATCAGCTAATGCTATTTTCATAAAAATAAAATTATCATTGATTTTCAGACTTGTTTTCCTTTTCATTAGACTAGGTAGAAGTGGAAATGTTAGAAAAATATTTTCATATTTCATCTTACACAATTCAATTTTAAGTGGCCCAAGTAATTAAGAAAACAAAAAACTAACTCGATACTTTTTTTTCTTATATTTTAAGAAAGAAGAAACAAAAGAATAAAAGCATCACCAAACAAACTCTAAAATTTCATTATAAAAAATAACTCTGATGAACATAAGGTATTTGTACTTCTACACCCTAAGTCAGTGGTCATCCAAGTTTCCCTGTTTTCCGAACAGAATACAATGTAATTGCCGTATGGATGTTGGAGGATATGGCTGCCTAATCTCAGTTGATACGGACGTCAAGCTCTTAACCCCCCACCATTAATCAGCTCCAAGAACGACCACCACCAAAACCCCTGCTGCGATCTCGAAAACCCCCTATAAATGACAACATAATACAATTTCAGTAATCCATAATAAACCTCTCATCAACACAATATAATGCTGACACGCACATCATCAGCATGTATGCAGACATACATACACCCATCATGGAGTACTTACAATTTCATCACAAATTGTAGTAAGCAGATTAGAAAACATGGTTTCATAATTTTGTTCAACTTCTTCGAACAAATCATGTATGATCATCAGAGGACAGTCATTTTGTTTTTCAGTCAAGAGGGGGATGGCCCTTCTTCAACAATGTAATATAGTGCAATGTAAACATATTGGAAAAGGTCATTTTTAGTTGAACGTGACAAAGGTTTGCGCTTATTTATTACCAAGATCCTATTTAGTTTAGACACTGATATCCAATATAAAGGAAGAAGGTAACAGTTAACACAAGGTACCCTATTCATCAAAGGGGACATCCACCATCCTATACCATAGACCCACAAAGCCTATACGCCCCTACATCCATGTGTGTATGTGTTCAACAATATTTTTCTAGAAGCCACACAAACTGACCTGAAGGGGGAGGAGGCGCACCACGCCCCATTGCTGCCAAATCAGGACTGATCTTTTGTCCAGCTTCCTCAAGTAAGGCAATAAGTTCCTTTGCAAATCTAGCATTAGCAGCTGTAAAGAACGTGTATGCTGTTCCTTTTGCCCCAGCTCTTCCAGTTCGACCAATACGGTGAACATAATCCTCAAGGGATCCCGGAAAATCATAATTAATAACATATTTCACATCCTTCACATCTGCAACCAAATCAACCATGACACAGATTAAAAACAAGGCTGTAGGCCAATTCATTGGTTAAATACATTCAAGGAATTCTGCTAGATTAACACACCTATGCACCCCAAAGTTAGCAGTTTTTCCCTACCAAAGCCCAAAGGCAAATCCGATGGCCGCCAAAACCTTACCTGGCTCAAAGGGAAACAATTATTCACTCAAATGCTGGGCATAGATGATTACCACCATAACCTTAGAGGGAGCATAAGCTCCCATATGGGACCCAAGATCAAAACCATCCAGCGAAAATTGGATAGTAATTGTTTCAAATAAACTAATGTATAAACAAAAAAAATTTACTTCAGTACATTTCATGTTAACAATTCCTATAAAACAAAGTACATTCATGCCAATGATCATCCTCATGAATTGATCGATGGGACTAAGAGGACTCAATAGAGTCTAAAATTTTGGTAAAGATTTAAATATGGATGAATAGCCTTAATGGATCAGAAAAATAATATTCTTCTTCATGGCGTGGGTCTCAAAAGTCACTATATGGTGAGTTTCAGCCCATGTAAGAAAGTTTGGAACATAATTGAAGAAAGAGTCAGGAAGAATAGCATCTTTCAATAGATAAATAAAAATAATAATAATGGATGAATAAAATAACAAACTAGAGCAAACAAAGGAAATGTGCGTGTAACCACAAAAGATAAAACATAGGAAAGTCCAAAATGAAATGGCACACCCAGGGAGCCATTAACAAAAATCAACACTGCAAAATGCTCTAAATGAAAACAGCCTCCATTTTCCCAGGTGACTATCAGGAAAATGGAGAAGGTTAAAATGAAGCCTTCAACTGTGAGAAGTGATTCAAGATGGTAAATTAATTTTTAAATAGAATGAAAAAAGTAAATGTCATCATGCAAATAACAGTTAAAGAATAACCAAATAAGAATTCCTTTCAAGTCTTTTTACAAACTTAAAAGAAATTCTTTCCATACCTAGACCACGAGCAGCAACATCTGTTGCAGTCATTATGGGGCTTTTGCCAGCTTTAAACTCAGAGAGGACCCAATCCCTTTCTGCTTGACTTTTGTCTCCATGGATTGAAAGAGCAGGCCAACCATCCATGCGAAGCTGCCGAGTGATCTGATCACATCCTTTCTTAGTATCCATGAATATCAAGATTCTGCTGCCATCCATGATATCCTCCAGCAACTTTACCAACCTGGAAAAGTGAATAAATCAAAAGTTGACCTTCAGCAAACAGCACAAGGCTAACCATTTCAAAGTATAGAAACTATAACAACATAGAATGTGCCCTACTTGTTATATTTCTGATTTTCAGTAATGATGTCAACAATTTGGCGGATTGCATGGTTAGCTTTCAAATCTGGAGAACCTATTATCACCTGTTCAACATCCAAAAAATTTCAATCAACTACTAGATTTTATACATACAAAGTACACCCAACAGAACCATTGCAATCACATGATAGAAAGAAAAGCACATTTTCTAACTACCAATGTCATGTTGTAATAATAAGTGATGCAAAAAATTGAAGAGACTATGTCGTAATAGATGAAGAGCACTTTTATACTAAAAGTAAAATAGGGTACTTTGTATGGGTTGTAAAGGAACTGCCTCGCCAGTTGTTCAACCTCCTTCGGCCAGGTAGCACTCCAGTATAATGTTTGACGGTCTGGGCGAATCTGCATTCAACAAAACATTAGACAGACAACAATGGCAACTTTCAACTTCCAAGAGTTCATCTGAGCCAAGTCGAAGTAGATTTCAAAGGCATCTACTTTTCAGCTTTGCAATAAACCAAAAGTCCAAACTATCACTAGCAGGAATAAAGAACCAAGTAAGACTTTACTATATTAAAAACAGAAAATCCTTGAAGGCTAAACTTTGTGATAATATCTTCATAATACAGAGATAAAAGTGATATATTCTACATCACTTTCACACAGAATGGTAAAACCTCAAACCTGAGAAACAATTTTTCGTATTTGAGGCTCAAACCCCATGTCTAGCATCCGATCAGCCTCATCCAACACAAGGTATGTGACCCTTCGCAAGTTTGTATTATGAGACTCTAGCATATCAATCAACCTCCCAGGTGTAGCAATTACTATCTCGACTCCTGAGTCAAAAATGGTAAGGGCATCAACAAGAAGAATAAGCAATTACTAAAACACAAAATCATGTTTAATTCACCACCTAAACAAAAATTGATTGATAAGTCATCTTACACATAATCAACAGCTATAACAGAAATATAGAGTACATAATATTAATATCTGGCATGAAAGTCACAGTAGTACAATAGCAAAACCACGCTATCACCTACCTCTCTGCAGGTCACGAACTTGAGGTCCCTTTGGAACCCCGCCATATATGCATGTGCTTTTAATTTTTGAAGATGCGCCAAATTTAGTACACTCTTGTTGGATTTGAACGGCAAGTTCGCGGGTTGGAGCTAAAACTAATACTATCGGGCCATCTCCAGGAGCTGAACAAATATTATAAAAATAAAAAACTTATACCAAACCAATAGCCAAATATAATTCAGAGGTAAAATAAAAAATAAAGGAAAAATTCTGCAAGAATTTAATTATCATAATGATTACATACTCACATAGAATTGGCTGGGCATTAACATGGACAATTGCAGGCAAAAGGTAGGCTAGTGTCTTCCCTGATCCTGTTTCAGCAATACCAATGAGATCACGGCCCTTCATAGCCATTGGCCACCCTTGAGCTTGAATTGGTGTAGGTTCAACAAATCCAGCTTTTGTAATTTCTTGCAGAACATATTCTGCAGTCAAGAGGAACCATTCCAATAAGTAGATTCTTTTAACACTACCAACATCCAAAACAAACATTTTTGTAAGTCAAATAAATTCCAACAAAGAATCTGACTAATTAACATAGTTGACATATAAGTGATAGTTCACTTCATAATGTACATAAAGATGTTAGGTGAAAGAGTAATGTAACATGGCCATGGCTGGCACATAAACAACTAAGAATTGGAAAGTGTAGCAGCATTGCTCACCATCAACAATTCTCCATAAGTTGCCATTTTATTTTATTTAAAAAGAATCACACGATTTCAGGATTAACTAAACATTATAACTTTACTATAAGTTATAACAGTTATTCATAATAAATCATGCAAGCAGCCCTGGTTATATAAGAAAAAAATAAAAAGTACCTGGAAACCCAATGTCAAGGAAACTCTTGATGGGCTTTGGAACATCACGGCCTTCAACAGTAATTTCCCTCAGTTGCCTATACTCCTCGACCTCCCTTTCCGACATTCCTTCCACTTCAGGTGACTCAACATAGAAATTCTTCTTAAAAGGTGTCAATCCATCCAAATCCAGCTTCCTTGGTGACTCAGCACCATCATAATCCCTCCTGCTTGACGAGGATCGCGCTGAGCTACCATAGCCAGTCGCCCCACCAAAACCCGAATCACTAATACAACAAAAAATGTACACAAATTGAGAAACCAATATAATGAAACCCATCTATTTTTAATCGTGGATCACTGTTAGAAACCAAACAACTATATATACGTAATGAATTTGAATAAAAATTGATCAGTTTTTTACTTGGAGCCACTGGAGAAACACAACCATGTAACATAAGTAAATGCAGCTAGAGTGAAATTAAGCTCAATTTCATAACTGAGAAATAATCAATTCAGGCAAAAACAGATGAGACTAATGAATTTGAAGGCAAGGAAGTGTGAATTGACAGTTCATGTTGGGGTCAATCCAATGAAAACTTAGAAAGTGAGCTGACAGTGAAACCAATTAAATTCATAAACCACATACTTATCACTTAGCAAACTTCAACCAAAGCAATATGATGTCAAATGAATCCAAGTAACGTATATGCATACATATATATATATACACATGTATATATAAGAGAGAATAAATAAGAAATGGATGGGATGGTATTGGTGGGGTTACCTTCTCCGGTCACGGTAGGAAGTGGGGTCACCGGAGCGGTTGTCATAGCGGCTCATGATTGTATTTCTTTCTGTTTGTCAACCCCGGGTGAGATTATTATCACTGGGAATTTTGAGGGTTTTAGTCTTTTAGAAGCAGTTTTTCGAACAACGAAACAGCTCCCAAGTACCAGAGGCCAAATCTCGCTCGCCTCTCTCTCTCTTTCTCTCTCCAATTCTCTGCAGCTTGTTGTATGCTAAGCCTACGGAACTATGCTTCTGAATGGCTGAGTCAACCAATAACGAGAAGACATGTGTACGCAGCTCGAGGGCCACCGCAGTCTCACCATCACCGCCTTTTATCCCTACGTCCGATCTGACCTTCGTTTCTAAATTGGTACGACATGTCGTAGTAACACCGAGATCTATTTGGATCTTGCCGATATTTAGTTGGGCTTGTCAATTGTCATATCAATCCAAACCCAATGGTCCATTATAATATTTTTTTGAGAGGCAAAAAAAAAAAAAAAAAAAAAAAAAAGCTACAAATGTGAATATTAAAGCTACGAATAGTAAATAGTAATTAGTAAATATCAAAGATACGAACGGTAATACTAAATTACGAATAGTAAATATTTATATTAAATCTAATTTGCACCATAATATTTGACAAAAAAATAAAAAAAGCACCCATAGTCCCCATTAATTATTAGCAAAGAGTGTAATTTCGGTAATTTCGGCAAAATTTTGCCGAAATTATCGTTTTTGGAGGGTTCTGATACGAAATCATCATTTCAGCCATTTTTCGGTAAAATTTCGGTGAAATTTCGATAAAATTTCGGGGAAATTTTAAGAGAGAATTTGTGGTGATATGATAAAATTTCGGGATAAACTACCGAAATTTCGGTGAATTTCGGTGAAATTTCGAAAAATTTCGGAAAATTTTGAACCAAACTCTTTGCCTAGATGAAATTTCTAGGTTTGGGATTGGAATTCTTGGGTTTTGTTTAGCTTTTTTGGAGATCAAGGGAGAAATAGAGGAGATTGAGTTTTGAAAAGAGCTGAGACTAGGGAAGGAGGAAGAGAAGAGGCTGAGCTTGGTTTTTGGTGGGTTTCGACGGCAGGGAACGACGAAAGGCTGGACTGCGTTTGGAGGTGGAAGATCCAGAGAGATGCTTGAAGGAAAAATGAAGGAAAAAAATAATAAAAAAAGGGTTTAGCCTTTTTAAGGTTGATTGAGGTTGAGCCTTTGGGCAATTGGAAATATAAAAAAAAAAATGATTTGGGATTTGGTTTGGGGTTTGGGGTTTGGTTTAGCGAGTTTTATATAGTATTATTTTTAAATCCTAGATTCTAATACATTTTTATATAAAAAAAATTAAAAATATCCTTAAGGATTTAAACCTTAATATCTTATAAGTTATATTATATCATATCTTAAAAAATATAGAATATAGATTATNTATAGATTATATAGTATATAAGGACCATAGGATTAGTGTATAGATTATATAATTTATGATTTATTATTGAAGTATAATTTATAAAGGTATTATAATTATAATTTATTAATTAGGGTAGTATTTTATTAATAAAATTTACCTCCAGCGCACATTATATCCACTTAATATCACATGAAACCTACAATATAGTTGAGTTTCTTCAATTTTTTTTATAAATGTAGTAGATAATATGTTAAATAAGCATATTGTAAAATTTCATTTAAAATTTCCATCATTTGATAGCAATTTTTGTTGTTTTTGTCTAAACTCTAGCGAAATCGAAATTCAATCGAAATTTCCATCGAAATTGAAATTATTATTAGTACTTTATCTTCTTATACATTTATTAAAATGATATTTAAAGAAACTGAATTCATTTGGATTTGGGGAGCTACCCGTAGGCTTTCCACTGGAAATATGCAAACTCTATCAGTGCCTTCAGCGATGAGTCTGAGAGCAGTGACAGTGAGAGCTTCATGGGACACCGAGCAAAGACTCCCATACAACCGCAACGCCCCAAGAAAGATAAAGAAAACTCCCAGCACTCTAACCACCACCGAAACCCCTCCAACTGTCACTCTAACTGCCACAACTACCCGTACGACCGACCCCGTTTTTGACCTCCTCAAACGCCCAAGTCAAGGTAAGTAGGTTACCACTTTCATCAATTGTTAATGCGTACTAGTTTCCATCTGGGTTTTTTTTGCTTTTGCAAATTTCGGAGTTTAAGTTGCTGGGTTGCTGAGAAAATTGAGGAGGAAATGGAAAGTTCTTAAATTTTTGAGGTTTCTGTTGTTTGGGAAATGAAAACGTGAGTTGTATACTTAAGTGCTGTTTGGTTGGTGGGAAAACTGAGTAAATTGCATGAAATGTGTTTTCAATTTTCTGTATCATGTTCTTTTTCGTTTCTCAAAAGAATAAGTGTCACATTGGATAAGAAAAATAGCTAATTAGGCACCATTTCAAGGTGCTTCAAAAAAGAAATGTGGGATTTTTTAGTCTTCATGTATATATAGTTTTCCTGCATTTACGTGACAACCATGAAAAATACAAGATTGAAACTTTAATTTTCTTTTCCTAACCGATTTTTCTTAGAAATGAGTGTTTTCTCTTATTCCTTTAATTAATATTTTTGAGCATTTCCCGAATAAAGCATTATGGTAATAATGGAATATTATTTGTAGGGGAAATCGTAGGAAAGGATGAGCTCTACTTGGGCTATGAGCGATGGTTGCCTAGTCCACCTAAGGTGCAGAAGCCTCAGTTGGTGCAGAAGCCTCCAAAGGTCCAGAAGCCTCAATCCATACTCAATGCGGCATCACTAGCTTACCTTGGTGATTGCATTTATGAGGTGTGTGTTTCTGATTCAAGTTATTTTCGTGCCATTTGTATTATCGTAAGCAACTAAACACGGTCAATATCCATTACCTTGGTGATTGCATTTATGAGGTGTGTGTTTCTGATTCAAGTTATTTTCGTGCCATTTGTATTACTGTAAGCAACTAAACACGGTCAATATCCAGGAATAATGTTTTAAAGGGTTCCCCTTGGTCCTCTGTGAATTGTTTGAAATTTGTATTACTGTATTACATTCAGACAGGAATACAGATAGGAATAATGTTTTAAAGGGCTCCCCTTGGTCCTTTGCAAATTGTTGAAATTTGAAATTTGGGGCAGAATTGCACCAACTGGGAGCCCTTGCATAGATGGTCAGTAGAATTCAAAATAACATGATCATAATTGCAAAAGAAATTTTCATCAACCCATTTATGAACTCTTTAGTGGAAAAGGTCCTAAAGTTATTTAATGCCATATTCAGAATGCAAATATGTATTTTCATCATTTAGTAAAGCACAAGAGAAAAGCATATACCTATATGGTGCCTAGTTTGCATCAATATATCTGAAATTATTACTTTAGCTCTGAAGTTTAACCTTCCTACATGACTTAATATCACTATTTCTGATGCAGCTATATGCTCGCAGGCACTTTTTGTTTCCTCCCCTGAATATTGAAGAATATAATGACCGTGTGATGGCAGTTGTGCGTTGTGAAGCACAGGTATGATATATTTCTAAACTGTGCTAATGTTTGTCAATTAGGCAATATCATGGTGTTATGAGGATTTTGTTTGCTGTGTGCGGATGTGTGTCTGTGTAATGTGGTTCTGCTTTGTTAACTTAAAATATATAAATTGCAACTTTTGCTTTTCCTGTGCTCATAGTAATGATGTTCACTGTCCAATAAAGTAAATTAGCTTATAATCTTATAATAGATCTGAAGTTGTTTTTCATTACGCCCTCACCCTCAACATTAAAGAAGAAAAAAGGAGAGTGCTTCATCATTTTGAGGACATGCAATTCAGCATCGGTTGTCATAATTTCTGTCCCGATATATGTTCCAGATGATAATACAATGTCATAATCCTTTCTATTTATAGCTGCCTATAGTTTGATGTGTGTTTTGTTGTTATATTCTTTTACTAACTGCCTAGTTACCCATTTCTTCCTTATACTTACTGGCATGGCACTGTTTTCTCAGTCCCAAATGTGTATATGTAGTTGTTACATACTGTTGTTCATCTTTCATGATTTTGGAGTTAACATACATGTCAAATGAATGTGTTTCTTATGCTTTAATATTTCCATGTGCCTACCTTATAAAAAGTTATTATAATTGTGCTTATGCATGTCCCGCACTAGGTTTTGTTGTGTGGTTCATAAATGGGTTATCTAAAACTAACTTAGCATTTTCTGAAAGGTACAAATTATTAAAATTTGTTCTTATTGCATTTCAGGATGCATTGCTCCAGAAACTTTTAAAGGATGATTTCTTATCAGAAGAAGAAAGGTCAGCAGATTAGATTTTGGGCTCTCTTTATATTTTTCTTGGTTCTGTATAGAAGAACTTTCATCTTGGCAGATATCTAGACTGAATTCATGATCCTATCTACACCATTTCTTCATCTTTTGGAGGGTTATCAAAGTCTATCATGGATCTGCCGATTAGAATGGTATATTCTTCATGTACAGAAGTTGCTATATTGATGTATTTCATTTGATAATTTTGTTTCAGGAATGTTCTTCGGTGGGGAAAGAATATTGGTTCATCGAAAACACGAACAACAAAGCGTGCTGGTTCAGCAGTTTATAACAGAGCATCTTCACTGGAAACATTAGTCAGTGCCCCTGTACCTTGTGGTTTCCTTAAACATTTTGATTCATCTAGGCTTTGGAATTTTAACTGGTGGATCCTAAAAGGGAGTTGACAACCAACCATGTTGTTTTCAGCTTGCCTAAGTATATTTAAATTTTGAAATGGTAGTTTCTTTTGGTCACCCAGTGCATTCTTACAAATTATTCTGGTTAACCTTATTGCATTTCCTTAGTGGAAAAGGGCAAATGTGGCCATCGCACTAAAAAAACCCTACATGCGTAGTGTTTTTCTTCCTTTTTTTTTTTTTCTCCGTTAAAGGGAAATCAACGGGAACAAAACACAAACCACCCAGCAGGGATTGAATCTCTGAACTCACTCTCCACCCTTTTTCTTAAGGGTGGTGCTGCTATTAGACGTAAAGGCCATTGGCATGTTGAGTTGCTCACATAGTACAGTTACTAGATGCAGGAAATCTGAGGAGCTAGCTGTATTGCTGTGTATATACATAGAGATATGTAGTTATCTATATACATATACATATGCATGCATATACACATATATTGTAGTCTAACTTGAATCATCCAGCATGTTGTAAATAGTTATCTATTTGTTAAGTTCCTCAAAATAAGTTATCATTCAAATTCACTATTCAGGAACTAGCTTCCTGGCTTGTTAACATAAAGTCACCCTGCATTTTTTGTAGGTTGGTTATCTCTACCTGACAGATATGAAGCGTTTAGAAGAAGTCATGGTAAAGTTGGGATTCTCGACAGATTCTTCTATGCAGTTGATATCAGAGGAGGCAAATGGTAGTTAACACCATCCTTGGCCTATGTACATACGTTTGTGTTTGTTACATATGGTTTCCTATGTTCCCTTTAAAGATGATTCTATTGAAAGGGAAGAGGGCGTTTTGTTAACTTCCTTACCATATGGTTTCCTATGTTCCCTTTATGTTCATTGTCAGACAGATGTTCAACAATCTGCTTTACTTTTGTTCTTTTTGGCAGGCAAGCTTCCTAGTTGATGAAGATGACATTGAAATCAGGTGTTTGCTGAGCTTCAGTAGACCTGTTATGTTCGTACCGTATGTGAAAGGCCGCCCTGATGTACTCATTTGTTTAGTTTTAGCAACACTGTAACTGAGAAGATTTTGTTTAGGATATACCAAAACAGTCATGTACCCTTTAGATGTTTTTGTATTCACAAACAGACAATTTTGAGCTAAATCCTTAGTTTTTATCTTTGCCAAAGAATTTCAGATGATATGTGTTCCACAGTAAGTGCTGAATCCTTGGCATTCCACAATGAATGTTCATCTTGTTGAACAACGGCTTGAGAATTAAATCCAAACTCCCACCGTCACGCAACAAGTAATAAATTCGATGAAGAGAAACAATAATAATCAAAGCCGAGAAGACAGATAAATAAGTAAAAAAAGCACACACAATCACACTGAGATTTTACGAGGTTCGGCAAAATCCTGCCTACATCTCCGGGAGAGATCTCTGTTCTTCACTAGAAGAATAAACAAGTACAAGATTACAATTGGACTAAATCACGTAACCCAATCCCCAAATCTCTTGTACACTATTTCTCAATATGTTTACCAAGAACCTTAATTCTCTCACCCAATATTAATTACCTAATCTTGATCTCACCACCTAAATTGTGTGTTTCTCAAGAACTCTCAAGACTAGCTCTCTAAATTCAGAGTCTATCTTGTTCTCTCTCCCGGTTTCTAGAGCTTAAAGGTCCTATTTATACATAATAGGCCTTTAGAAAACAAACCCAATTGAAGTAGGAAGCCTAAAACCCCCTAAAATTAGGAAAAAACACACGTGTAGGACCGGTCCTCCAGTAGCCTGGAACCCAAAAAACTATGCCAAGCCACTGTAGGACTGATCTCATGACCATAGGACCAGTCCTCTGGGACTTTTCTTCAAAAATCTTCATCTTTTGGTCACTCCACCTGAACACGAACCTCTTACAACCTTCCTAACTTCAACCAAACCTCCAATGACACTTCTATGGCCTTGAAAACCTCCGAATGAGAGCTAAAACACAACACATCTCACAAATGAGGCAATACATATTTACATATTCATTTAATGTATGATTTGGCTTTTTCGGGTACACCGGCAGACTGAAGCCCAAAAAACAAAGCAAACTAACCAGAAACCATCCTGGCCCAAGAAACCTTACAAAGGTCTTCAAAGATCCGATTAGCCACTCAAGTATGGGAAAGTCCAAAATCATGCAGTGCAAGTCCAACTTGAGTCCAGTTGAGGCCAACCCATCATCAACCATTTTTTGCTTATGGTAAACATGATGCAAGGGTAGAGGCCCAAAAAAACATGATGCAAGGGTTAAAATAAAAGTAATTACATATGTCTTTTAGTATATCCACATGTTCCCCAATTGGTTTTTTAGAAATGATAATTTCCATAATGTGACTTGAGTTTTAGGCAAAAAACAAAGAAAAATTCTAAAAGGATCCCATTTTTTGTTCTAAACCCCACATGAGACTATGAGAGGTTTTAGAAAGCAAACTATGAACATGAAGTCCTTTTAGAATTTCCCAAAATAAAGAAAGACCCTTGAGTTGTGCACATGGTCCATAACGTCACAGTACACTGAGGATTCAGCCCACAGCTCAACGGCCTCAACTTGTTTGCACCAACTTGGGTTTTGGGAGCTTGAGTCTATGTATGGGTAATTCACAAGGTTTAGAACATGCGTTTGGGACCATCTTAACAAACAAAGAAAATATTGTGATTGGTGAGAGACAGATGGTACTATCCGTCTCCACTTTGAAAAAGCTTTGAAATTGATTTCCATTATCCCAAAACCAGTGATCGATTGATCCAGTGGTAGCAATGCAAGTGCTTCTTCTCCATA
Source organism: Purshia tridentata (assembly GCA_003254885.1). Taxonomy (NCBI): domain Eukaryota; kingdom Viridiplantae; phylum Streptophyta; class Magnoliopsida; order Rosales; family Rosaceae; genus Purshia; species Purshia tridentata. The sequence continues at coordinate 6,891 of QANT01003861.1, read as the reverse complement.
TGGTTTTCAAAGAAGGTTGGTGCAGATGCTGTATTAATTTGTTTAAACTAAACTTTATTAATTGGTGAATGGTGAGGCATCACTTTCTGAGATGATGAAGACCCTTTAAATATTAAGGCCATGAATGAATTGCAAATAATTGAAAGATACTGCAAACTTGCACAATTTATCAGGAAAGCCAGTAAATAAATAAATATTATGAAAGTCTATGTTACAGTTGGAATAGTAGATAATATTTACTCTACAGTCAAGGTTACAGTTCTTTAATTTGTATCGCAATGTTCCCACCATTCTTGCTTATGTGTCATCTTTATCTTTCTGCCATATGTATAAATTGGATAACCAAACATGCAATTATCGCCAATATGAAAGGCGTGATTGGTGGAATGGCATTATATTTTATTCAAGAGATATCTGTTATGGATGATGATGACAAGTAGGAGAAAAGGACATAACACAGACTTGATCATCTGATAAATGGATAGAAGTGACTAGCTACAGAACTGTTAATTCTTAATTAAGCAGTCCATGTTGCTCTAATTAAGAAATAAAAACATTGTAACAAATAATCAGATAAAGAAAGTTTTAGAGGTATATATATAAATTGTCTGTGTTTTTTTTTCTCCTTCTTTTCCACACCTTTCAAAGCATAACCAAAATAATTCAAGCTGCAGTGGCATTGAATATATATGATATCAGAAATTGTGGAAGACAGTGCAGGAAATAGGAGAAGACCCCATCTTGGAGAGCCATCATGAACAAAGTTTTCGCATGCATAATAATCCATTCACTTTTTTCGAAAATCATTTACTATATGTCAATTTTATTCAAACTAATTCAAACTTAACCAGAATTTCAAAGAAGGCGATACTTCTTGTGAGTGAGTCTTGTGACTGCTGTATTGAAATAAGTGGGGCCCACAATAGAGACAAGACCAAGAGCATTTGGATATGGTGCCACGAATATGTGGCAGTACTCTCATCAAGAACAAAGAATTAATATAAAAAATTCACTATAAACCAGAATGCTTCTTACATGTTCACGAGGAAGTACTAAAGCAAACTCCCAAAAAATACTATTATTTGTTTATGTCAATTAAACACTATAAAAAATGTTTTTGGTTATCAGAAAGAGTATTTGTAATCACTAAGAAAGGTACTTCCAAGTTCCAGATAGGTCCTTTCTCTGTGGACTGCATAGAGCTTATCTATATAAAGCAGGATCATTCATAAGCAATATATAAGACTATGAAATATAGACCCTTGGTTTTATGAAAGGGAAAGAAGTTAAGGTAAAATAGAAAGAGGCCATGCATGCAGAGTCTGATCCCACGATGATAAGGCCTATCCAAATTGGGTACACTACTAGGAAGATGAAAATTCTATGGTGTTCAAATGGATAACTACTGCTAACTGCTAACCATATATATGCATATATAGTACATGTTGCTTGAAAGAAAGAAAAGTGTATGGCATTTGGCCTCAGATATTAAGATAAGTGTAGGTCCATGCATATATGATGTGTTTTTCTCAATTTGGATAAGCTTAAATGCATGTCATCCCCATCCCAAAAACATTAAATGGACCTAGCTTACTAGCTGAACTGAAAGAGATTCATATATATATATATATACACACACATTATACAAGACTAGTGATTTACTTCAATTAACTAGTATCAATGATCAATAATAGAATATATATACTTTATTAGTATAATTGATAATTAATTAGAGGATAAGGAGCCAAACTCTCTGCCTTTTGATGAGAAAAAGCATGCATGCATGCACTTTTATGGTATGGTGGTCCAAGAATTTGATATTTGTTGGACCCTCTTTGTTTCTTCAGAGGCAAAGAATCTGAAGATGCCCCATAGCCTTATTTGTTAATTCCATTTTGTAGGGTATTGGCCAAATATGCTCAATCTCTATAAAATCATAAGAGCACAAAACCCCCAATATCTCATACATATACACACACACACACACACACAAAATATATGTATGAGATTTTTGCTACCTTACCTTCTACAAGGTCACTATAAGAGTTCAACTTTTGCTCTTCTTCTGTTCTGAAATAAATACAGTGAAAACATAAAAACAACTAGGCCCAATCTATTGTTTTGGGTAACCCAGATCAAGTGATACCCAAGTGGGTCTACTACTGGTAAGATCCATCTATCTGATGACATCATGACAGATAATTAGTCTGATCCATATTATCTTGTTGTACTGGACTAAGGATTGGGCCCACTAAATCCAAGGACCAAAATGTTGACTGCCACAGCTTGGTATGTGACAATGAGGCCAATTGATGCATATAGATAAACTTCAAGTTTTTATGCAGCAAACCCATCCACAAGAATAGTGCTCTTTTGCACATCAAGTGTATATATATGATAAATTTTATCCATATAATTAATTTTATATATATAAAAATTATAGAAATGACAATAATATGTGATATTAACAGTATTACTGCAAATTTATACAGAATTTTGCAAAGACATTATTGTACCCATAATATAAGATGGGAAAAACCCAAAAGTTTAAATATATATAAGGTGTATAATAATATTTTCTTATTAAACAATTTGATCATATCAAAACATTAAGATATCATTTCACTTAATTAAGAGTTTTAATTGACGATTTAATAAGATAATATACTAAATTGTCTTGCAAAATGAATTATATACATTATAAGCTTCTTGTTCTTTTAGCTAATTAAGCAATTAAGCTTCATCCTTGTAGGATGATATAAATAACGTTCTGTTCCTATGTATTATGTTTGTGTTGTCTCATGGTCCTATCTCTTTTGTTGATGTGTCACTCTCATCTAGCTGCTTCTTGACTTTTTCAATATTGTCATCCTGATCATCTTGCTGAATTTAAATCAAGAAAATTAATTAAAAAAATTAAAAAATAAACTAAAGCCATGGAGATTCATCAACATCAGCCCACCCTTGCTAAAAGAAACGAAAAAGATAATACAACTAGAGTACAAAGCTATTGATGTACTCTTTAGGGCCAAGGTTGAGTACGGACGTATAAATTCAGTGGTAGAGCATTTTACTTTCCTGTATGTATGTAACAAGAATTTAGTTCTATGTACGTCATTCTTTTCTGCAAAATTAAATTCATCAATTGAGAAAGGTGGGGGTTTGTTTGTTCATACTCATGAGAACATGGGGACCCTGCACCAGTTGAATATGCAGTTGGCAAAATTATGAAGCACTTGAATGAAAATCTAGGAGAGGACCCATTTTACCACACAAAATATAACAAGAAAAAATGCACTGGTCATGTTGTTGGGGGACCTTCTGTGTGACTATAAGTACCAAAATGCAAAAATTATACATTAGAGTTTGCAGGTTTTTTTCCCCCTTTTTGGACACTGCAATTGGTGTGGATCGATCTTAGCAATAATACTTGCATGAAAATTCCAAACTTGGGTTTTGGCTCTTGTCCCCCATGTGTCCAAACTAAGGTTTTTGCATTATTTAAGCAAAGAAATCCAAATGTATAGAATGCAATTCACATAAAACACAACTATTTTTATGTCGATCTATTAAAACAAAAAAACAAAAAATGAACGAAAACATGGCTATTTTTCAAAATTTAACCTACTTGGTAAATGGTAATTCATAGATTACCATGATAATCACATACAATACAAGTCTCATCCCAATCCCATAGTGATGAGGCTCGTGGATGTGGGTGTGGAAGGTGGTGTTGAATAAACAACAAGGTGCAGCAGCCTAGCAGCTGTGGCCAGTGGGGTACACATTTTTTAGACAACGAATGAGTGGAGTCTGTGTTGCTTATTAGGTAATCAAACTTTGAACTTAATTTCAACCATGCAATTTGCAATTATATATAGTTGAAGTGAAAGGCCAGATGAGTCCTAAGCCAGCTGGTTTCTGCGTAACATAACATGTGATTTAAGAAATTTGGTCCAAAAGAATTTATAAAATTATAAGCTCACAGACTCACAACTAATCATCATATGTATGGTCTAAAAAAGTAAATGGGTAAAATACAGAGGCTGACAAAGGTCCCTGCACCGTCCATTAAATTGGGATTTGGGCTTCTTTTCATTGGATGCCAGTTTGACCTCACCTAATAATTCTAACTTATTCCTTTGCTAAAAAACCTTCATATGAAACGAAAGCTGTGTTTGTCAATTGCAAGACATAAAAGTCAATGTCCAAAACAACTTCTTGATCATGTTCTATGATCTATCCAATAAAAATAATTAAGAATAATATTATTATTATGATGCATGTATTACGTATAGCAAGCTCTAATGGATTATGCAGTTTAAAATGTAGGGCACAATTTGCTATTGAAATCACAACTTCTATTTTGATGTTGGAGGAGATAGGAATCTGCTTTTGGTGAACATACTGTCATGCCTAGGTTGATGAGATATGATTTGATCTGGGTTACGATTTACCGACAGTAAATGACAAAAAATAAAATAAAAAAGCAACACGACTGATGATCAAGCAAATGAATGACAATCATGGCATCATCAACTCACATTGCTTACACGTTACAACCTTTATCCAATTGAAGTGGTGAGTCCAAAAGTACCTAACCTATTGGGGTCCACCCCTTTTTAGTTTTCTTAATTTAATGATCTTAAATAGAAAAAATTATTATATATTCTTTGATATATTACGTGATATGTTGATATAGTATTATAAACACATTTAGAATATGATTGAAATGGGTAATAACAAGATTTATGTGTATTTAAAATAGAAGATGAAAAGTGTTTTTCAACTTGAAGGAAGAATATGAGAAGAAAATGGTTTAACTATAAAGAAAATGTTATTTTTGGTAATCCTTACAATTTTGACGGGATTGTATGAAATAAATTTTTCTCATAATTTATTCATCTTATTCTCATATCATTCTTTCAAGTTAGAAATTTCTTCCTCATAATAAATTTGACATTTATCATTTACAATCCAATCTAATCCTAACAATCAAACTAGGCTACATGTTTTTGGGTCTATCTCTAGGTAAGGTTATTGCCTATGAATTGAGACCAATGTAATGAAGCAGCCCACCTATAGCAAAAAGACCATGTGGTTGTGAAGCACTAGCTTCAATTAACATTTTTTTTTATTACAAGAAATGTGGAGGTTCAAATTTGAGTATATAGAGTTTTTGTCCTCGATCAACTAAACCAACTTTAATTCAGTACGTACATAAATATAAATATGTAGATAGGAATATGATATGATATATATGAATCATATATCAACTATTACTTCCTACAACCTAATACATATTTAGCAAGGCAGAGGGCTTTCCACGCATGCACGCTTAGACCCACTCTATTAATGTTGATTTCCATCATGCCAACTACATAATTTAACATGCCATACAACTGTTCTTTTAATGATATATAAGAGAGAGACATTTAACAACTTTAATCATTTTTTTATCTTGTTTCTTAATTACAAAAGGAACCCACTATTTGTGGCCATATATAACTGATAATTATAACAATCACATCTCACCGTTTAAGAGTAAAACTTTAATGTAACAGTTATATATACATATATATATTTTTTATTACATGAGAGATGTTTGAATTCGGGTGTATAAGAAAGAGTTTTTATCTTAATTCGTATATACAAATTTAAGTTTAAAATACTTTATTTTGACTACCATTTATTGCTAATTCTTTTGTTTTTTACTTTTGTTGAATACAATAGAATATTAGAATATTAGAGTAATGGTGATGGTGATGGTGATGCACAATGCAACTAGTGGAGCGTGGTATCTTGCTCTCTGCTGCTATATACGCACCCTCTTGGGCTGTGTGACTATGAAATATGAAGTGAAAACTAAGTTTGAAATTTGAGACACAGATTGCTCAGTATTTTAAAAAGCACCACTCATTACACAACCACACATTGCTATATGCTACATATCCCCCAATGCCTTTTACTCTTTAAGCGCCGCAGATTTTAAAGTTTCTCTTTGTTTTTACTGGAAGACTGTGTATGTAACCCATCGCTTCTTCAAAAAGTTCATTCAACAAATTAACATATAATTAGCAGGTTTAATAATTACTAATCATATCTACTTTTACTTGGTTGTACTGTTGCAGTTTCGAATTTTCAATATATGTGACCTAATTGCATGCATGGTGTTAGTTTAGCCCTTTTAAAAATCGAGTTTATGTCATGTTGTATTTTAATATGTCATTTTCGATTTGTACTAAAATGGTGTTTAGTTCATTAGAATTAACCTTCCGATACTGTTTGTTTGTCAACAGATTCTTACGTGAATAATAATTAAATATTATATAATATTTTCTCAATTTTCTAGTGTTTGAGATAAGACACTAAATTTTAAACCAAGAACCTCAACATATACTCATATGAGAATTTTAATTAAGTGGTTAATGACCTCCAAACTTTGAGTTTGAAAATTTTCGGTTTTGATTCTAAAATTAATTTCATTTCTCAACCAAACAATGAAATAGATTTCGTTGCTTAATTCAACCTTTTCATTTTCATTCAATAGCTATAACCAAAGATTACCCAAAAATACTAATCAAAATATGGAAGATCACTTGAGGCACAAACATGGAAAATTAATATGATCGAATTTAAGAGAGCTCCTTATCTTCAAACGTATTAAAATTAAAACAGACATCTCTTTAACAATACCTATTAAACAATTACATACACTGTCTTAAATTCTTTTCTTTTTTTTGGCCAAGATACACCGTCTTAAATTCGAGTTATTCATATGAGACAAAAGTGTTTTTTTATTTTTTTTAAAAAAGGGTAATTTGGTTTGTTATAGTCCTTGCTTCACACGTACGGGAGCAAAATCCAAGTATAAAAATAAAAAATATGGTT
>QANT01003860.1:0-18931 GCA_003254885.1 Purshia tridentata | reverse complement strand
AGTCACAGTTAAAATATGATTGGATTGATTTTATTTTTGTTTTAATACAATATAGTATAAATTAATGTAATAGTATAGAAATAATATATATATATATATTTATATTTATATTTTATTGTTGTGGCATATGATGTAATATTTGTAAATTATAGTGTCATTTACTATATTATTATGTTTGACTTTTCAACTAGTACCTAATCTAAAATGCTATTAAATTTTGGTATCTAAACTAAAAAATTATTGAAAGTTGGTATTTAAAGTCAATTAACCTTTTATATTATCTTTAAAATTAGTTAATAAATTGAAATTTTTTTAAAAAGAAATTGTATTACAATATAATATAAATAGAAGTCAAAACAATATTTTTACTCAAAATAATACTTAGAATAGTAGTAGGAGTTATTTTTTTCAACTTACCAAGAGAATCACAACTAAATTGTAAAACAGTCAAAAATAAGATGTGATTGGATTGATTTTTTTAAGTTTTAATACCAAGATAATCACAACTAAATTGTAAGACAGTCACAGTTAAAATGTGATTGGATTGATTATTTTTAGTTTTAATACAAAATAGTATAAATTAATATAATAGTATGAATGTAATATAAATATATATATATTATTGTAGTGGCATGTGATGTAATATTTGTGAATTATAGTGTCTTTTACTATATTATTATGTTTGACTTTTCAACTAGTACCTAATCTAAAATGCTATTAAATTTTGGTACCTAAACTAAAAAATTATTGAAATTTGGTATTTAAAGTCAATTAACCTTTTTTTTATTGGCGGCCAATGCTTTGGTGCACTCTTAGAGTGCACCTGCTTTGCTGCGTATCTACCCCCTCTTTAAAAATCTAAGTTCGGGTAGTGCAGGCTTAGGATTATAACCGCTTATATTTTAGATCACTTATTAAATAAAGTTTTTGTAAAAAAATCAACTCAATCATAAATTGTTTGGTTATGTAGATGTTATTGAATAAATAGACGGTTTGGTACAATTTATTTATTCGATAACATTTATATAACCAAATGATATCCGATTGAGTTGATTTTTTTTACAAAGATGATTTTTAATAGGTGATCTAAAACATAAACGGTTATGATTATGAGCCTACACTGCCGAGTAAGAATTTTTGGGAGAGAAGGATGGATGCACATGGGGTGCACCCAAGTATTTGCCTTTTTTAGCTAGTTCAATATTATTTTTAGTTTAGTTTAATTATTTTGCTGAAAGTCAATATTTGTAGTTGAAAATTGAAATGACTTTGACTAATGCAAATCGGAATAAGCAAGATATTACTCTTCAAATTCAAAGGTTTATTATAACAATTCCAACACTTTGTTGAAATTGACATTAATTGTTGAAAAAGTCAATGGTGTGGCTTCATATTATCTGAAATGGACATTTCAGTTGCCGGCAACTCAACATTATTGGTGATTGGTGTATAACTGAATTAGAATTAGGCCACTAAGGGTTGGTCACGCATTTCATGCAGTAGACCTTTGATATTGGCAATCTGGTTTTCAATAAAATTGGAATAATTAAAGCTAAAATCAAAAGATAATTATCTTAACCCGTTTTGTTAACTCCCAAATGTCTCGTTTGGTGTTTACATTAGAATATGTTATGTTGCCTAACTATTAATAAGAGGACATATTCATTTATATAGAGAGACTCACTGCTTGAACGTACACTAGATATAAGGAGATCGAACCTCATGCTTTGAGTGGCCCTCTACTAATTTGTCCACATTAACTTCCTAAGCCAAGGGTTGTGTGGAACAACGGATCCAAAGAGGACCAACAAGGGTGTAAGTGACCCCGGGAAGTCAAATTTCATACCTAGCTAGATGCCAGATGTTTGACCCCATGAATGTTGATTTGATCCTTAAAGTTGGGGACATCTGATATTGCAAAGAGAATAGAATGAGCACGTCCCATAATTACACAACCAGTACGTGGTGGATAGAGGAAGCTTTCTCACGGTGGAAAAATGAAAAATATCTTAATGAAGAAGTCAGTTAATTAAAATAAATAAATAAAAAGCTTAAGAGGGTCCCAATTAAGTTTAAGCCGAAGAAGCAAATTGGCAAAGATGGAGATCGATCTTTTGTCATATCATGAAACCTAGCTTAGGTGTGCTGTATTATTAGTTGTCTTGGGGGCAAAGTAAGCTCGTACTTGGCGATGTTGCATCTTTAAAAGAAGACACAATAGATGAAGATGCAGGCTGCGTAAAATAGAAGAGTTTACATGCCCATGATGAAGACTGAAGTACTAGTACTACAGTATTATTACTACTACTTTTTTTATTTTATTGCGATATATACTTTGTTATATATATATAATCAATCATACACCTTGAGTTGAGTCCTTGACTTTTTGGTTCCTCAAAGGCTTGTAGTGCCATTATTTTCGGAATTACGTGACCAACCTCATAATCTAAAAAGTCCACCAGCCTTTTAAGTCAATCCAAACTAGCTAGCTAGCTAGCTGTAAAGACTCCGCAAATTTGCACGCACACCATCGTTGTACTTGTTCTATCTCTAACTCAAAAAAAGGAGGCATACTCAATTGTATGCACACTCTGCACAGTGTCGATCGATCTCCAGCACAATGCATAAGTTGGGCTTTCACATATGAGATTTCAGATCATCTTCGTATACGCACACTGAGTCTCTGTTTGGAAAATTTCAATATAAACTCATCAAATGAAAGTTGTTAATTAACTAAAGCATAATGCTATGTTGTTGTTGCACACTTTCACAATAACATGGTGGTCACTGGTGGATCCATGAATTATTTTTTTAAATTTTTGCATACGTTGTCCTGGTGATTGAAGAACAAACAATTTGCTTTTCTTGCCCATGACTTAGTTTCTTTAAGGCATTTTAGCTAGCAATCTGCCCCATCCTTAATAAGTTATTATCGGGACAGTTTAAGAAGTAAAATGAATGTTGGGTAAGTTAAAAAGTATGTTGGGTAAGTTAAAAAGTATGTTGGGTAAAATCAATTGTCTTCCCTTATATGAATTTATTGCTAAAAATAACCGGAGTAAGACTATCTAACATTGTCCTGTCATAAGACTCATAACTATAATTAGTAATTTTTTTTTTTCCTTTATCATTTTGCTTTTTATAATTGATAGGGCTATATAATTAAAGTGGGTATTGTGTTAAAAACTAAATTTTATATACAATGGGTTTATATGATGTTCTTCATTTTTTATTTATTAATAATTGATCACACATTCGCCACATGAGAAATTGTTAATGATATATGTCTTCCCACAATAAATTTTTGTTAGTAATTCCAATATCTCGTCATTTAGTATTTCGGCTGCATTCTTGACTTTGTGTCATTTCATATTGTCTTGTTGAACCTTTATAGAAGCAATGTGTCATAATTGCTCCTCATCAAAAGAAGATCTTAGCAATACCACACTTGGCAACTTCTGTTGGTTGATGTCATGCCTTTGGGTCTTTAAAGTTTGGGTTAAAAGTCTAGTTGAATTTGAGTTGATAAATGATCAAACAAGTTAAGTTTAGGTTTTGGTATCGAAGAATTGGTACCTATTAAACTATTAACCTGAAGTGAACTTTATTTGATTGGTCATTTTTTAACTCAAATTCAATTCGTGTTAACTAATTAAGTTTAAGAGATCATAAGTTCGAATCTTCTTTCATAAATCACAAAATAATTATAAATAAAACAAAACTCTCGAACCCAAATATAATGCCATTATTATGAGAAAGTATCGGACTGTGTCTCAAATAATTAACCAGAAATTAAAAAAAATTGAAATTGGAAAAGTAACCTTATGTTGTACAACATATTGGGCCCAGCAATGGATATAAACGGCCCACATTCAAACCACATCATTCGTTTACGGCCCACAAATCAAGTTATTCTGCAGGAGCAAGCAAAAATGGAAGCAAAATCAAAAAGGTTGAAACTTGAAAGCCGGTCGTTAGTGTGTCAAATTGAGAGTTGAGACCCACTCATTCACTGACTCACTGACTCACTCAGTATTTGAGACTAATAAACAAACACAAACAAAGACAGATAACAACACACCTCCCTCCTTTAATCTCTATTGTTCGTAAATCAAACAGACAACATGCAGCATCTTCTCCTTCTTAATTCTCGCACTCCTTTTCCCTTTTTTGTGTTTGGCTTTTTCTCATGTTGCTTCAACCATTCAACCTTAATCTCACTTCAGCACTTATACTTTACTTATTATAATTATTACCCAAGATACTTCAACTCTCTTTACATTCAAGTCCCTGCTATAACAACAAAATTTAGTAAACTTTAATGAACTGGAAAAATAATACTAAGAAATTTTAAGATAAAACTCTACACTTAGATAGTCTCAATGATTCTACTTCTACTTGTATGATGATGCATTTTTTTTTTTTTATAAAAATGAAATGATGTATTTATTTTTTAAATAAAACGATGTATAATGATGTATGTAAGTAATTAAATTAAAGACAAGATCAATCTAAACTATATTAATAATTGTCTCTAATTCATAAACTATGTTAATAATTGGTCTAGAATCTAGATTAATAGCCTATCAAATAATATTAGAGCCATAAATTATTATATTCTTAAATTTATTTGAATGTTATACAATGTTGAGAGTAAAAACTCGAACAAACTCCAGCATCAAATTTGAAACTTGAGGCGGAAATTGAAATTGCCAGATGAATTAAGGCAGAATATTGAATGGCCACAAAGTGAGGGGCAGCACAATAAAGTTTATTATTTAATTAACCCCTATCATTCTGTCTGTTCTGTAGCCCCTGCCTTCTGGCCTCTACCCTCTGCGCTCTGGTTTAATATACAAAACTTTAATTAATTGCAATTGCAGACCCAAAACCAGGGCTCCAGNAAAAAAAAAAAAAAAAAAAAAAAAAAAAAAAAAAAAAAAAAAAAAAAAAAAAAAAAAAAAAAAAAAAAAAAAAAAGAACAAACAAACATACAAACAAACAAACAAGAAGGCCAACAATAACATATAAACCCTCCCAATCTCAAGGGCTAAGCCTACCCATCCTCTCTGTTTTCCCCAACTCTCACCGTCCCGTTCCGACCGTTCAAACCCTTCTCGCTCGGTTAGCCGACAAAACTCAGAACCAAAGAAGAACATAAAATATTCTCTAAATGTTTAAACTTTTTCACATCAAAGTAAAATAAATAATTAAACAATTTAATAAATAAATAAGCCTCCAAAAACACCACCACTCTCACTCTCTCTGTCACTATTTTTTTCATAGACCCCCATTTTTCTCTCTTTCTCTCTCTCTCTCGGTCACTTGGATTTCCACAGTTCGGAGATTACTCGTTCTACTCTCTCTCGATTGAGGCTGGGCTTCGGCATTATCATGTGAAACCCTAGCCCCTAGGGCTAATTAGGGTTTTTGCGAGATCCACACAGTACTACCGAGAGCGCGCGCGCTAGCTTTTGCAATGGGAAATTGTTGCAGATCTCCGGCCGCCGTCGCCAGAGAGGACGTGAAATCGAACTTTTCAGGCCACGATCACGGCAGGCGAGACTCCAGCTCCGGGAAGAAAGCGCCGACGACGGTATTGACCGGCGTGCCCAAGGAAAACATCGAGGAGAAGTACCTGGTGGATCGGGAGCTTGGCCGCGGCGAGTTTGGCGTCACGTACCTCTGCATCGACCGCCATTCGCGGGAGCTCTTGGCCTGCAAGAGCATTTCGAAGCGGAAGCTGAGGACGGCGGTGGACGTCGAGGACGTGCGGCGCGAGGTGGCGATAATGAAGCACTTGCCGAAGAACTCGAGCATCGTGAGCTTGAAGGAGGCCTGCGAGGACGACAATGCCGTGCATTTGGTGATGGAGTTGTGCGAGGGCGGCGAGCTCTTCGATCGGATTGTGGCCAGGGGTCATTACACGGAGCGAGCCGCTGCGGCGGTCACCAGGACCATTGTTGAGGTCGTGCAGCTCTGCCACAAGCATGGAGTGATTCATAGGGACTTGAAGCCGGAGAACTTTTTGTTCGCCAACAAGAAGGAGAATTCGCCTCTCAAGGCCATTGATTTCGGGTTGTCTATATTCTTCAAGCCAGGTATGAATGTGAATTTAGGGTTTTTAATTTTGCGCTGCTAAACTTCAAATTGATGAAATCACTGATATTTATAGTAACTTCGAAAGTTCTGGATGTGACTACTGTGGAGACTTAGTTGGCTTACTATATGTGGCTTAAGTAATTGCATGGATTATTTAACTTCAATGAATTCTATACTTTGCTAATTTTATTGTGATTCTTAAAGCTTGGACTGAGGGTTGACCATAATTGACCGTAGTTAGCCTGTAGAGCACTTGCATTGTTATTGTTTATTGTTTTGTCCAATACCTCATGTATTTTCTGCGCCAGAATCAGGCTACACTAATGTACCATGCATAATGGATGCTGATGTGGCGGTTAGTTAAAAAACTTCACATTTCAAAATTATCATCGTTAAGTTGAAATCTAGGGTTTGGATGTGTAGCAAAAGCATTCATTTCAGCTTGCTACTACTTGAAGTTATAAACTGAGTATTGGCTGGGTTTGGTGTAATGCACCAGGGATTTAAGGGGATGGCACAGGGCTAAACAAGAATATGAAGGTGAAAGAGATGGAGGGCAACTACCACATTCATGATTAAGATAATGAGATTTTAATACTACACTTATAATCTTGTCATCAAGTGTCATATTAGAGAAGTCGCACTATTGTTGCAATCAGTTCTTCCTCTTATGTTTTACACTTCTTTTTGGATTTTTTACGTTCTTGCCAAAATTTATTTCTTTGTCTTCTGGCGATCCAATCTTGTAGACTCCCTGTGTATGTAGGCAAATAGTGCTAAAGACCTTAGTTACTAGAGGCTGGAAGTTAAAGTTAACATTGTTCCATTGTTCAATTAATGAAATAGGTTGAAAACGAGTTTTAAAGTAGCCACCAATGGAATAATGTAACAGCTAAACAGATCACTAAATTTAAAAAAAAAATAAAAAAAAATTGAATGTGATATTTTAAGAGATGGATACTGGGGCCAGAACATTTATTGTGGTTGAAGGAATAGATTTTTTCCCTTTTCCTTTGTTAAGAAACTGAGACGATGAGGTGGAAAGTCTATGCATTTACAAAATAATGCCCAGCCGTGAACAAGAGGTCCACAAGAAATAGGTTTTTCCTTATACCTATTTTTTTTCAGGTAAGGAAGGAAATTTTGAATTATTATTATTAATATCTAAAACTATAACATTGCAGGCATGAATTTTCGACTAATTTTTTCTAATTATGCTATTATGGGCACCCTCTTCTTGTTGTTTGTATGTTATCAGATTATTAACTTTTCCAAATTCTAGGTGAAAGGTTCTCAGAAATTGTTGGAAGTCCATATTACATGGCTCCTGAGGTGCTCAAGCGGAATTATGGGCCAGAAATAGACATATGGAGTGCAGGAGTTATCCTCTATATTTTGTTGTGTGGGGTTCCCCCTTTTTGGGCTGGTAATTATATCTCCTACTCTCTCTCTCTCCAATCCCTCCCCTTGCCTCCACCCTTTCTCTTTTATCCCTATGCTCTGTAAAGGGCCTTCCAGTTACCTTGTGTACTTCTATGCAGAGTCTGAACAAGGGGTTGCACAGGCAATTCTTCGTGGGCTAATAGATTTCAAACGTGAGCCATGGCCCAATATTTCAGAGAGTGCCAAGAGTTTAGTTAGGCAAATGTTGGAGCCGGACCCAAAGCTACGATTGACTGCAAAGCAAGTGCTTGGTATTTTTCATCTCTTTGTGATAATCATATATCTTGTGATAAGAATGCATTGCATGTTGAAAATATGGCCATGGAGCAAGCCCTTGTTTAATTATTTTTGTCTAGATTTTTTTTCCTTTGCGTGTGTGTTTTTCTAGAGGCGGTAGGGGAAAATTTACTTGTAGTGAGTTCTAAGCCATGGTCATTTGTGCTAACTTACATTACAATATTATTGAATCAGAGCACAATATACTGTATGGAAAATTATTTTATGTATTGTTAATAAGGTTAATATTTCATATATATTATTTGAAATATCAAATATTGTGTGCCATATCTTGGTACATGTGAAAGAAATTTTAACATTTTAATAAAATATGATACACACATAAGCACATAATGCATTGGTTTGGATAGCTACACCTTTGATCTTAGAGGGACTGCATGTGTATGGAAAGTATGCTAGTGGTTCTCCAAATAGAGGACTGCTTCTTTTTCACCTAGATTACCCACTCCAAAACTGTAGGAACTATGTACAGTATGTCCAGTACAAGCAGAAACTTTAGGTACATCTTGCTTTCTTTATGTTGTAGCTGATGTGCGTGTTTTCTCTTTTTACAGAGCATCCTTGGCTCCAAAATGCTAAGAAAGCTCCAAACGTTCCCCTTGGAGATGTTGTCAAGTCAAGGCTTAAGCAGTTTTCAATGATGAACAGATTCAAAAGAAAGGCCCTGAGGGTTGGTTGATTGCTCGTGCAAACTTTCTTATGTGTTTATCTATTGTAGTATGTTTCAATGCAAGGAATAATTAATTGGAACTTCAAACAGGTTATTGCTGATTTCTTTTCCGTTGATGAAGTTGAAGACATTAAAGAGTTATTTAAGAAGATGGACACTGATAATGATGGCATTGTTTCAATCGAAGAGTTAAAATCTGGACTTCGAAATTATGGATCCCAGCTTGCAGAGTCTGAAGTTCAAATGCTTGTTGAAGCAGTGAGTATATTTTGCTTTCATCAACAGTTGCTCTAGCATGACATCAACCATTACATAGTCTATCAAACATCAAACAATTAAAGTTTGATGTTGATCTTTCTATAGTTTCTCTCTTTGTTGGGTAGTTTTTTATTTGACAAAGCCTAATCCTCTCATCTATTCTGTTGAAGAGAATAATCTCATATTGGCTAGAATGGTCCTTATAAAAGTGTCAAATAGCCGTCTCCACCTAATGGCTTCAAGTGTTCGATACTTATTTTAGATGACATCAAAGTTTCCTTATCAGAAAACAAAAAACATGACATAAGCTCGGTCCCTGCCCCATCTCAGGCTTTTTTTATTTTATCAAGCCTTACATTTATTGGTTCTTCAAGTTTGGGACCTGCTTCACCCAATCCCCCTGTTCTAGTCTTTCATCTTCCATCAGTCTTTGAGATTTCACAACTAGCTTTGGATGTGACAGGGTGTTAAAGAGAGTAGTTCCACATTGGTTTGATATATATCAAATGAGCCTCCCGACCTAATGATTTTGGGCTAGATGTTTGTTTGTTATTTAACACATTCAACCTTTATACTTATATTATACTGTAAGGATGGTCATAGGAAACAATTTTTCCTTGTAGTTCCTTGGGGATACTGGGACTTCATTGGCTAGTTTTCCATTACAGACATCTAAAATGAATGATTGATTAGATGCATTTGTTGGAAAATGACCAAGGCATCCATCGCTGCAGTGGATTATCAAATTAATTCTTGGAAGTTGGTTCTAGTTGCGTTATTAGGCTGTTCAACACTTTTAGAATTGCACTGGTCTTCATGTGGACATGACCATCTTAAACATCTTTGAGACATGCCCTATATGTGCTTAGAATTCTAAACACAACTTTTGACTTTGTACACAATTGTAATGTTGTGAAGATACGGCAATGAGTGTATGTAGGTGTATGAAAAAGGGACAATGAGCGAAGATAAAGCATATATGTGTTTCTGTCACGTAGGTGTATTTCCTATTTTTGTCTCTTGTTTGTTTGAGTAGTTCAGCCATTTGTCGTATTAATCTTAATGACCCTTGTTCATGCAACATGGTCGCTTCTGTGAAGTTCTGAAAGAGAAATATAAATTTCCAGTGGTAAATCAGTCTCTTCCGGTTTTGATTAGATGAGTTTTTTGGTGACAGGTTGATACTAATGGGAAGGGAACACTGGACTATGGAGAATTTATTGCCGTTTCCCTCCACCTACAGAGAATGGCCAATGATGAGCATCTTCACAAGGCATTTTCCTACTTTGACAAGAATAGCAATGGCTACATTGAGCCTGATGAGCTCCGCGATGCATTGATGGAAGATGGGGCAGATGATTGTACAGATGTAGCAAATGACATCTTTCAAGAAGTGGACACGGACAAGGTGAGGACCTAAGGGAGTTGCCTGTGAGACCCTACTATGATATGGCGGATGAAAAGCTGATGTTATTGTTTTCTGGATGCAGGATGGGCTTATCAGCTATGAAGAATTTGTTGCCATGATGAAAACTGGGACAGATTGGAGAAAGGCTTCTCGGCATTACTCAAGAGGGAGATTCAACAGTCTAAGCATAAAGCTGATGAAGGATGGTTCCCTAAATTTGGGGAATGAGTGAAACATAGACAAGGTTGCTCGTTGGATTTATTCTTACAAAAGAAGTATTGGATCTTTTCCCACACAATCAGCTACTTGCTATCTTTTGTGGTTATTGTTGGGGTCCCTTTTGATTAGATGGGGCTTCCTTTTGCTTGGGTGCCATACAAGGATCATGGAGGGGATGAGTACGTTTATTTTGTCCCTGCGAGCATGGGTTTAATCAATCGTGTAAAACATGGTACCTCGTAGGCTATGGCACAGCATGTATGATTCTTTCCTATCTTGTCCACTCCAACCCTTCTGTAGCTGTAGTTTGCTTGATCTTATTGGATTGAACTACGTCGCTCTGTTATATACGCTTTTGAAAGAAATATCAAGGTCTTGTAGTGTGCGTCTTCTGGACTAACTAGATTTTGACCAATGTGTTCTTTCGTCATGGGCTTAAGCCTTTTCCCCAAGGTTTTTGTAACAACGTTATAAATGGCATTTTGTTAAAACTGATAAGCCTAAAATTGAGCACGGCCCTGAGGGCTTGGCTTGGACCTTAGAACCAGTGCTATTAATCTACCATTCATCACCTGCCTTGCTGAAAACATCTAATAACTGAACCATACATATCATCCCCACAAATGTCGCAGAATTTCTGGAGAAAAAAAAAAAACCCAGTTGAGAAGCCATCAGATTCTTAATCTCTAAAATCCCCCGATAGTTTGGCTTCCATCTTATCCATTTTTTAATGCAGCCTCTCAATGACTTCTTGACACTGCTCTGGGAACAGATTGGGTAATTTATGAAAGATTATAATTCTTTCATCATTAGTTTGAATTGTGAACTGATTTGCTGTTGGTTTTTGTATTTTTTCAATTTATTTAACAGATGAATATTCAACTTGTTCCAAATTTCAGAATATTCATATTATTTGTTTTCCCCACTGCCGCTGAAGTGTATTAGAAAACAACGAATGTAGTAGTCATTGAACCAATTGTTCTGTCGGATAACTCATATATATATATATATATATCCATGCATACTTGCTGATGGTATTATAAAATAGTAGTATTAATGTCAGTTACTATTCCCACTGAGAAGTGGCCCATGTTTATGCAATATTTTATATATATATATATATATATGCTTCAGAAACTCAGAAAGATGAGGGCAAGGCAACCTCTCCCAGAGTTTTATGTGTCAATTTCTTTCTTTCTCGTCTTGTTAGGCGCAGTCAGAGCTACAGGGCCGACAACAGTCTACAGTCAGTCTCTATCATGGAAGCTAGCACAAGGATAGAGTTGCCAAATAGGCCATCCGATTCTTCATCGCACACTATTTTGTCCCCATCTCTTTAATAACTTTATTTGCACCCATTATCTTGCAGGTTGACAGATGTTGCTTTTTGCTTCTTGCTGCTGCTGCTGTTATTTATCAGCCTTTGTTTAAATAAAAAATCATCATTATTCTCAACAGTGCAATTTGGATAGATTTTCAAAACTTCACAATGATCCATATTCTTTGTGTTTATTCCAGGCTGTCTGTCACTCACTACTTACTGGCAACCAATTTCTAGGCTTGACAATTGACAAGCACATTAGTGCATATCCAGGTGAGTTCAGGCACCATTGGTTTTAAAGTTTTAGATCCCCTGCTGTGTGAGTGAATGTAAGACTGTGGAACTAAAACCCACCTTAGACTTCTCCATATGGATATAGTGTAATTAGAGTGTCTATTTATATTTTATATCTATAGAACTGTTTATCCCATGCTCATCAATTAACAAAAGGATCTATCTAAACCCAAACAACTATAATAAAATATCAGTTTTAACTATTCAGGCTCCAATTCTTAAAAAGACAGAGATGGAAGATGGTTGTTAAGTGCTAGGCATAGGTTTATCTATTTTAATGAAATATATGACATTTGCTTAACAAAATTAAAGAAATGAAAATTCTCTGAAGTTGATTATAGCCTTCATCAAAAGCCAAAAGGAGCTGCTGGACTGAGAAGTAGTTGTGAACTTAATTCTTTTCCATCAAAATACATATATGTTAGTAGTGTGCTACTGATGTTAAGAGACTTTGTCGGTAAAATAAGCATCGTGAAGAACAATTACCACGTTTTCAAAATCTTTTTAATTCATGTTTTGATTACTGTATTTTGAAAATCCTTTTTAACTTTTGTGTCAGTAGACAAACTCAATCAAACTCCGAAATAAGAATAGTCCATGAGGGGACACCTCAGTGATAAACCCCCAAACTTCCACAGACACTAAATATAGTTGGAGTCTTGGCTGTCCATCCCTTGCCTAAAAAAAAAAAAAAAACATGATGATAAGAAAAGCTTCTTCTATGTTGTCATGCTTTCATCATTGTGTTACCGCAAGCTAAGAAAGATCAATAACATTGCTACTTTAGTTGGGCAAATTGCAGTGAGAAAAACCAAGCAAATGAATTACTCGTTTCCCATGCTTTCTTGCAATGCATCAAATATTAATGTATGGTCAAACTTAAAAGCACTAGTAAATCGGGAGAAAAAGAAAATGACTAGAAAATACGAAATGTTGTAGTGCATATTGAGTGCAGCACTACTGTGATGTTACCTGTAACAACTAGTGCACATGCACCCCACACTGGCTTTTTTATAAAGTGCTTGTAAGGCATTCCATGAATTCTTGTCATCATATGAAGGAGGCATAATAGCTTTCTCCCACCAAAATGTCTTTTAAGGTTTTCCGAAAATGAGATTATAATGCATGTTTATTAATTCCACATTGTTTCCTGAACAACACCTCATGTCCAATTTTGCTTGGGCTATGATATATAATCAATAAGACAGGAAAAGACAAATCAAGCAGTTCCATGAGTTCGTATTGATCTCTAGCATATGTCACCATATCCCATCTTTTGGTTTGATGATGTTCAACCTCTTGTTGATGCATCTTCTGTTCTATTTAATCACAGTTCTTTGTGGTTTGATCTCACAACATGACATGTGCAATAGCTTGCACCTACTCGTTTTGGATTTGGTTCAACTTTAACATACTAATAGATGCTCAACAACTGATGTATTTATTTGAGAAATATATTAATGATGTGGGATTGTGAGAAGTGGTCAGAACTAATAAGGATGGACATTCAAGTACTTTTAGTGATATATAGTTATCGATCTTCAATAAAATTGCTTTGATTCGACTCACATTCCTGATCAAGTACGGCGTAAAAAAGATATCAATCATTGAGTTTAATAATTCCCATGTTGGACCAGTCAGAACATTAGCGAAATCTATATGTGGTGGAACTTTTTGTTTCAAACAAGTTGCATGGACTGCCAAAGAGCTAGGTATCCCTGTTCCTCTATCATATTGCTTTAGTTTGAACAGTACTTAGTATCAAAAAGTCTGGTAATATATAAAAGATGTTGATTTCGGCGGATTTTGAATCTAGACTACACATGTAATAAGAATAAATGTAATCAGTAATCTAGATTCACAGTTTA
This sequence comes from Purshia tridentata, assembly GCA_003254885.1. Lineage (NCBI taxonomy): Eukaryota > Viridiplantae > Streptophyta > Magnoliopsida > Rosales > Rosaceae > Purshia > Purshia tridentata. The sequence goes on along the minus strand of QANT01003860.1, from coordinate 5,051 downwards.
ATAAGATAAGCATCTTATATATATCGCCAAATTATTTAGTAAGAAAATATTTTACCATTTACAGTTTAATAAGATAAGCATCTTATATATATCGCTATTAGTAAGAATATTTCTACCTGGCTATATGTAACACTCGTATTCACCTGTACTTTTACATGACAGAGGTACTTGTGGTTTTAGGTTGAGCATTTAACAGTGGGACCAAAGGAGGTAAAGCATGAACCACGAGTATGGCTAATGGCATGGCGTGTGGGTCTTCACGTGTGAGATTAATTGCACCCGACCATGTGGTTGGAGGTGTATCACGTGTTGTTCAGCCCTTATAGCGACAACAATACAAATTGATCGATTATACGTCGCAATTCATATCCTTTTTAATAAAGGAGATCGATTCACCCTCGATCAGCTTCCAAAAATATCAATCAAACTCACCAAAAAAGGGTCCAGACATTGCGTATATGTATGTCAAAATGCCAATGCACTAATAACCATTTATTATAAAGACTTTTTGATAAATACAAGAAAGTATAAATTCTTAATGAACCCCAAAAAGGCAATGGTTATTTTGCGCGCAAGAGTTTATAATTATAATATCAGTTTAATTTAGGTGCTAATTAATAAAAAAACAAGTTAATTGCATGGCTAGCGGTTGTGTATTGGTCAAGTTTAGCTAGCAACTGCTATTTTGAAGGTAAATTACATGCTCAGTTTGGTATCCGTTTTGGTACCATACTTGCAATCTGAGCTATTGAGTAAAAGTAGAGAGAGAAATAAAAAGAAGGTAGAAATGGGAGGGAAGGCTAAGATTGCAAGCTTGGTATCAAAACGGATACCAAGCTGGGCATGCAATCCTGCTATTTTCCCCACATGCAAGTCCAAGAAAGTTCTATATGTGTATTTAAAGGGTTTTTTTTATTTTTTGTGAATATCTAATTACACTGAACACTTGGTATTAGTTTTCTGATTTTTCTGACGACAGATTCACCTTACCTTTCTAGAAAATAGAATGGTCTGGTAGAGGTTGCATATTAAGACAAGTATTGATTGCTCAACCAAAATAAAAAATACACTCTCAAACGTTCGGTGTCTAGAACCTGCACAAAAAAAATTGCGGACGTTTTTTTCTAGAAAAGAACTGTATATTATATATACATATATGCATGTCTAATTTTATATATATATATATATATGTATGAATTTAGGCAACATTCATGAATCTTGTATAAATTTGTGTGAGTAGTTTTTAAAGTAATAACTATTGAGCATGGGAAGAATTGTACCTAAGCAAAGTCATTCTCAATAAACATGACTAAGCTAGCACTAAGATGCTCTGAAACCAGATGGATTAAGCTGTTTGAAATTAAAAGCATATGAATAAATGACGAGAATTGTACGCATCATATACATGATATTCAAAGGTAGGACTTTAGATATATGGAAAGTGATTGATTCTGATATATATGTAGATTAGTAAGCCTAGCTAGCTAGCACTTTTGCATTATGATAATGAATTGCATCACGTGGCCAAATTAAGAAACATCGCTTCATTATTGGATTTGATCAATGACTTACCAATAGCACAAGGCTATAAGACAATAGACTATAGACTATAGTTGAGCTAATATTATATCAGGGTAATGACATGCAATGTGCACACGTTGTTAATTGTGAAAAAATTATTGGGTGTATTCGATATACCGCCACATGATATAATCAATTTAACATGTAAATGTATTATTGGATGATATATATATATATATATTAGTAGAGTATAGACTATATAGTATTAATAACATTCACTCATATTATGATATATTAGATTAGTTACACTATTTAGCGATATATCGGTTGCACAAAATAATTTTTCAATTGTTCTCATTACGTACGTATTTGAATCTTACATTAAATTAAACTACTTAATTATTTATTTAAATTGCCAATCGACCAACTTAACTTGTAAGACGATTCGGTAAGTAAAAGAAGATTCCTTTTTGTACTATAGCTAAGATATCCTCTTGTATTTTATTTTCACAGTCACTATATATTATTCAAGTTTGGAGGCATAACTCAAACACATGCATGAACTATAGCTTCTATTATAATTTGATTATAAAACTATCTGCCTAGATTTTTTTCTTGTTTTGAGATATATATGGGACATGGCAGATCGACACAGATAGACATTAAGCTCTCTCTCTCTCTCTCTCTCTCTCTGAGTCATATAGTCGACACAGACTATGCATATATTGTTATGAATCCCACCTCTATACATATACTATGTGCACCCCCAAACTTAATTAGCTTCCTACAATAACTTATCAAAAACTGGCTTGAAATTGGCAACTCAGAGGAAAATTACGTTTCTTCTTTTTGCTTCTTATTTTAAGGCTCAAAACTACCTACTTTGATGACAACTCTACCTCCACAGTAGATTATAATGTTTAAGTGGCTAGCTAGAGACCATGCATCTATATATCATCAAATTAACTAGTGATACCCAAAATAAAACATTTATAATTTCATATAAAGTAACATGTGCCCTTTTAAACTAGACTAATTAACGTCGTTTGACCCTTTCTTTTATATATTTTAATTTTATGAGGTAGTGTAGGAGACTAAGAATTCAATTAATTATTAGTTTAGTATTATATATATACTCACAATATTGAGAGAAAATGTGAATTATGAAGTTTGATAAATCTTTGAATTATATTGCAATATTAAGATTAAAACGGATAAAAACAAGTTAACAGGACAAATAAGAATTTCAAATTTCAAATTTAAATTTCACTTCTTCAAATTAAAAAGAATAAAAGACTAATAATATTGATATTTTTAATATCACTTGAAGAAATAAAAGCCAAAGTCGAACGAACTAAAAGAGTTTTATTTTTTTACCATAAAAAAGTAATGATAAATATCACTATTATGCTAAATGAGTAACACGTGTCACTTGAACAAATTATTTCTTAAAGGAAAAATAAAAAACTTTCTTTCATTTTCTTTTTGAAAAAAAGAAAAAGGAAAACTGAAAAGTTGAAATCTCACTTCTGGAAGGCGGGATGATCTCATCTCCATACTGACTAATAGGTCACGTGCTTTTTATGTTCATTGGGCCACCATTATTTCCACGTGATGGAAATCCCAGCAGCGTTGTCGGCCGAACATTATCTGTGGCCTTTGGACTTTGGACTTCTGTATTATTACTTATTATTATCGTAATATTGTGAGGTGAGATATATAATTATATAATTAATTGACATTGATGCACAGCTTACCAGTTTGCAATTGGCAATACTAAGCAAATAATTAAAAATTCGCATTCATACTTTCACAATATCACTCACCTTCCAGCCTTGCAGCTGAAATCGCCTACTCACACCTAATCTTTTGTGTTAAACTTAATTTAAATACAAGAACATTCAGAATAGATCGAATTAATGTAACATATAATATGTTAATTTCTTATTTATTATAAATAAATGATATTACAAATAATATATTAATCATTTAAACCACTGTCTTTTGACACAAGAATCTTAATCTTTTAAACTCATTGTCTTTGTGGTGTTGATATGGCTTTTTAATCTTTTGATAGTGAAAAGTAATATATCATGTACGTACGTACGTGTATATATATAGTACGTATCTCTTAGTCAATTAATCACTTTATTTATTCACAATTTAGATGCGCTTCCAAACTATTATATACTTTGATGAATATATACATTAATCCTCTACTTCGATTAAAAAAGAAAATTAACGTAAAGAAGATAAAGAGCTAGGAAAGGAATATTATTGTACTCGTAGAGAGAAATTAAACAAGTTTTGATGGTGTTGAATGGATAAAGAAGGGGAAGAATGCTATCTACTTTATTCATTGACTTTCTTTTTTATTATTCACGTGATCCAAATCATTCACATTTTAGATAATTATTTGAAGGTATATACTTTCTGCAAAAAATTAACTAAGTCAGAAATCATTTGATCATGTAATCATTATAAATAAACTAATGGAGAATCAAATTGTTATCAAAATCGTCTGTTTATTTTATCATAGTTATATAACCAAATAATTTTCGATTTGGTTGATTTTTTGTAGAGATGATATTCATTATTAGATCTATCAAATGAACGGTTTCGATCATCAATTTACGGTTTAGAATTAGAATAATAAAGAAGAAGGCAGATTTAGAGAAAGTGAATAGTATTCTCCAAGAATGAATATGTAACCAGCTGTAGGCCGGCTTGTAGCTTACCATGCAAGTGGAAGACAATCCATGTGAGCTAGCTAGCTAGCAAAAAATAAGCAAGACAAGTTATAATAACTTGGGTTATGTACATGGTACATACAATTCTAAAGCTGGTAGAGTAGTAGGCAACAAATAAAGTATACCAAACAATTGTCATAGATTGTAGCTTGTAGATTTTGAGATGAGTGTGGTGACTCTTTTTTTTTTGGGTAAACTACAATTTAGTACCTCAGGTTTGGGTCAAATTGCAAGTTGGTACCTGTAGTATTTTTTTGAATTTTTTGGTACCACATCTTCATTTTTTTTGCAAATGCATACCTCCGTCAACTCCTCCGTCTAAAATTCTGTTAAATGCTGACGTGGCGCTGACGTGGATAAGTAAATAATAAAAAAATAATAATCCTGTAAAAAAATAATAATAATAAATTTTTTATAAAAAAAAACACTTTCATTCATTTTTTTTCTTCTTTTTTCTCTTATTTCTTTCTGTCAGACTTATTCTTCTTCTTTTTTCCTTTTCTCTTCTCTGGGTTTTTTCTTTCTTCTTTTATCCTCTCTTTCCACCCCGATCTGGCCACCCCACCCCCTGCCCAGCCACACCCCAGCCCCAACCCTCCTCTGCCCAGCCCCACCTAAATATAAATTAAATTCTCATCTCGTTAAAATGAGCATGGCCATGACATTCCCAAACAACTCATTCAGTGAACAAACATAGATTAAAGCTTAGTAGTTAGGGTGATTTTATTGTTGAACAAAATCGACTACCATACCTATTCAATTAAAGTGATTTTTCAAACT